>BQNB010001378.1:0-141113 GCA_026074375.1 Tanacetum coccineum | reverse complement strand
AGAGGAAAGATATCAAAGCCGGATCAAGACCGTGGTCAAGAAAAGACAAGAAAGTGAAGAAAAGGACAAAAGTTTGAAGGAAAAAGACCATTTTGCCCTTACAATGGAAGATGAAAAGACTAAAATACCCTTGGGCCTTTCTATACCATTCATATCACAAAAACCCAAAAATGAGCCCAATACAAAAGCCCATTACTTGTTTATTAAACTACAAGGGCTAGAATGGTCAATTCCGGAAGTTATTTTACACTACAATTGTGGAAATGAAACACAAGGACTACTCTTGCAATTATCCCAAAGATTCAAATGAAACGCGGGGTATAACTCTTCCTATAACTGCCTCTAACCAATTTTCCCGCCAATTCCCTCAACACTTCACCAGCCTTATTCCTCCTCTCTCCTTCAATTCATACTACTTCAAATCCATCATACTACATTTCCCCACTTTTATCTACACCAAAACCTCGTATTAAACCCTCTCCACTTCACTAGTCCAACGTGGCATCACCCCATTGGTCAAATTCCTGCTAAAGTCCACGTGGAAGCTTGCAATTGGCCAGAACACGTCACTAAACTCATCAATGGCTCTTAATCATCCAAAAACGGTTATTTCAAAAGAACGGCCAAGATTATTTCTTTCTCAAATCTCAGCTCTCGTTCAGCTCTATAAATAGTGCTAGATAGTTCAACATTTGTAACTTTTAACTTTTACTTTGCTTTATTTTCAGTCATTTACTTTACTTGTCTCTAAAATTCCTTGTAATTGTATTTTCGTTAAAAGTCAAATAAAGTCAAACTTTCTCCATTGTTATTCAAAGCTCTCATAATTAGTTTCATTTCTGTTGTTTAAGCTTTTCATAAGCTCTCTTCATTTTTACAAGCTTTCCTATTCAGTTTTCTTCATAATCATACATTTGTGAAAAAAGTCAAACTTTGGTCAAAATAAGCTCAATTTAGCTTATTTTGTTTTCTCTAGTTCTAAAGTAGTTCAAACTTTGTTAAAAGTCTTCTAGATACTGAATTTGTCTATTTTAGTTCAACTATGGTCATTTGAGGTCAATGTGATTGAGTTTTGAAGCAATGAGGAGTGATAAGCTACTTTCAGTTTATTGAGCTTATAGCTTATTGGTTTAGAGGCTAAGGTAGCCATATAGGTTGTGATTTGAAAGCCACTCACTCAGAAAGAGTGGCTAGTTCTGAGACTACAAATTTCAGGTTTCACATTCTATATCTCATTTCAGCATCAGAAGCTTATTCTAGTAGCTTATTGCATTGTTTCTTTTGTGTGATTAAACCTGTTCAAAATTGTTTAATTAGTTTAGGTATTCAAATGCTTTAAGCTTTTGAAGCTAGAATTCATTTAGGTTTCACTTCTTTAGATTCTGTCATAAGAGTAGAAAAAGCTAGCTGAGTAACTAGCTTATTTCTCTTAATAAGCTTTAGTTTTTAGTGCTCAATTAGCTTAATTAGGTGAGTTTAAGATTGAGTAGCTATAAGGTTTTAGCATTTTTAGTTTTAAAGTAGATTTTAAGTAGAATTAAGTTTGAACAGTTTCAATTAACTAGTGTTTGGGTCAAGGTGTTTTTGACTTTTAAAGTCAACATAATCCTGTCAAAACTCTTGACATAGTTTAGATTTTTAAAGCTTTCAAGTTTTCAAAAGGTTTTGAAAGTTAGTTTGTAGAATTTCAAAATTTAGAGCTTGAAAAGTCTTTGTCAGCACCAGGGCAGTTTTAAGTTCAAGTAGTTAAAGAGTTTAGTGATTTAAAGCATTCTAGTGTTCAAATTTAGTTAGTATAAACTTAGAAGCATATAGTGAGTTAGTTTAAGAGTTCTTAACTAAGAGTTTGGCCTGCATTTAAGTCTCTACCAAGTGCATCAGCAATAGCAGTATTAACTCAGTTAATACTGCTGTTGCTCATCATTTTCTAGTTACTCTTTTAGCTCTTATAATTAGGAGTAAGAACTTAGTTTTAAGCATCTTAATAGTACTCCATTAGATTTACATAATTCATCTTTTAGCTTTAATTTTTAAGCTCTAGTCTAGCTTAAATGTACTTGCAAAAGTGGTATAGCAGCAGCTAAGATTTACTAGCTTATTTCTTTTTGATTTTTATTTTCTAGTTGTCATTTTCAAAATCCTTTTATCTAGGTTTCTTTTATAATCCTAGAATAGCTTATTTCCAAAATTTTAGCTTCTAGGATTTAGTTTTAAGCTAGATAGCTTATTAGGATTTACTTAAAATCAGTGAATAAGCTGAACCTTAGCTTTTTAAGTTCAAAATTCTTGATAATCTTGTTTACTATTAGCTTATTTCTTTTTAGACATTCTTAGTACACATCACAAGCTTCATTTAGTTTCTTTTGGTTTTCATTTTCATTAAGTATTAAGCTAGATATAAGCCAAAGATTAGAAAAGTTAAATTTTCAAAGTTAAGCCTTAGTTTCTGTGACACAGATTTAAAAGTATCTATTTCTAGCTTTGTTTTATTGATAAAAGTTCTAAAGAGCTTTATAAAGTGTATTGTATAAGCGCAAGTTCAACTTGTATTTTAATTTTGCTTATTTTTATTTTTAGATAAGCCAAAACATAAGTAAATCGAAGGGTCTGTTTGGATACTATTTAAATAGTTACGGGTTGTCTGTTTAACTGTGTGTAATTTTCTTTTTAGTTACCCCGCTGATTGAGCAGTTATACACACGGAGTAAAAAATATAATATAAAAAATAATATAAGTCCCGAGAGTATTTAAGAAAGTTACGAAATTACCCTTGATAAAATTCACTCTCAAAAATACAATATCATATAATATAAAAATACGTAGATATAAACCGAGCAAGAATGATCACCCTGTCGTTTCCCCAATGACTCGGCACATGAAACCTCGTTTAATTTTGATCTGATTGAATGAGAAAAGAGATATCATTTGATTGAATTATACTACTAAAATAAAGGCACACTAAACAATAATTAACAAATTACACTAAATACGAAAAGTAAATAAAATGCGACATTAAAGAAAACAAATGCAATTTTAAATCCTAAAATTATAAACTAAATTCACACTTCTAACTTAATTGCTAACGAAAAATTTAGGAAAATTTAAAAATATTTTAAAGCTTTTTGGATTTTTATATGAATTAGAACGACTAATTAATCTAAATTAAATACTAAAAATAGAAATTAATTGATAAAACTTAAGAAAATACTTTTTAACTAACTTAATCCTAAATAACTTAAAAAGATAGAGAGAAAACATTTTTATCACTAATCTTTTCTATTTAATCGGTTAAAATAAAAAAAAAACAAAAGGTTGAAAATTAAAGTTTGTATTTTAAAAAAAAAACTAAATTTGTAAGATTAATTTTTAAAAATATAAAACTTAAACAAAAATTCTTATAAAAAAACTTTTTTATAATAAAGAAAAATCAGAAATTAATTTATTAAAAGCCCTAATTTTAAACTATTTATTAAAAACTAATTTAACTAATTAAACTAAAAACCTAATTTTATTATTTAATTAAACTATTTTTATAAAACTTAAACTAAATCCAAACAAACACATGGGCCGAAAGTGCCAAATCAGAAAGATAAGGGTAGGCGGGGTAAATTTAAAGTTTTATAAAAAACACAAAGTTTGAACTAATGGCAGAAACAGTCCCTTAACCTAAGGACTTAACTAGACTAACAATTAAACTAACAAAGGACTTACTATGAAAATTAAAAGGACTAACTGAGTAACTAACAAGGACTAACAGTGTAAATTTTAAACTAACAGAAACTATAAAATATGCAAGACAGGCCCCTGCAATTTTTAACTTTTAACAAACAGCATCCATTGATTAAATCAGCTTATTAACTAGCTTTTTAAGACAACTTTTAATAAAAAAAAACTAACTACTAACTTATTTAAAATAAGCTGTATGGGCTTATCAGCTTATAAGCTCTTATCAGCTTAGTATTCTACCTCTCTAACTTCATGAACAAAGCAAAATAAAAGGTACTTGACAGAATTTTAACTACTCAATAAAATCTACTTAATCAACTATAAGCAAATCCACAGCTTATTTAAAACTTAACAGCTTATTAGGGAAAAGAAAAAGGACAAATGTAAAACGTAAATAAGCTGTGTACCTTAGCTTTCCAGCATGAACAGGAAAGAAATAAGCAGCTTATTGTGGGCTTATGGCTTAATCCACATAAGCCCTTATATCACAATCAAAAACCTAATCTAACCTATAAGCTGACCCTCAGCTCTAAACCCTCTTGAACACTCAGCTGCCATCCAATTCCAAGAGTGTCAAGCCTTGATCGAATCAACAATAACACACAAAAATATTTTTGTGACAGAAATTAATATGAGAAACAAATTTATACGAAATGAAACTTTTATTAAAACTGGAATAAAGTTCTTACAACTTTGAAACAAAGTTACATAACATGAAAATTACAATTGAAGGAACTTAAAACAAACTGAATCGAAAAGAAATTAATCTACTAAAATAAACTAAGAAATTAACCACTAAAAATTATTATTCTTCATATGCTGGAATGATAGGGGTATTTATACCCGAAGCTCCATCTTCTCGATCCTTCTATCTCTTTCATCTTGGCCCTCCATCTCTTCTCTCTCCTTGTAAGCCGTAGGATTTAATAGGTGTATAAACGGATCGATGATGTGGCATAGAGTGTGTTAGTTATGTGAGTGAAAGCAATCATACACGTCACATCACCCAATCGCGATCCTTCTTTTAGCCACGGTGGATTGGGTTAAGGGTTGATTGATAGTGACAGGATGGTTAAGGAGTGTGAGGGAATATTAACCCTATGGTTAATTAGCGAGTGGGTGAGTGGTTAACGAACTAGGGTTCATGTGTTCTTGGTGTTCATGTGTGTGTGAGTGAGTTTAATCTATTTTGGGGGTAAATGGGGTGCACAGTAAATGTTAAAGTGTTATAAGTTAAACCGGGTAGAGGTGGGTTAGGGTTCGGGTTAGGTGTGGGTAATCGGGTTGGGGCTAAGCGTTTGATTGGTTGAAGATGGGGTATCGGTTTATTTGACCAGGTAAACCCGCTTAAGGGTTTACTGGCCTTTTGTATCTATGAGGTAATTTCATAACTGGCCCCATGTGTTTGCGAGCACTATTCTAGGCTTATAAACAACTCCGATAATTGCAAAAACAGTCCTTGAGTTTTTATAAAACAATGGATGTGATTTTGGTTGACTGTGTTTTTAGCTGCAGTAGACAGTAGAAGAGCAGAGGCATGAATCTCTCTGGCTTTAGGATTTTCTTAAACGTTTTTGTTTGATATTGTTTAATTTAACTTTCCACACTCCCAAATCATTTTTCTCATTCAAACTCCAATCTTTCGACTGTATCGATTCTCCAGTCCAGCCTCGTTGGGGATAAACGACCCGAGAACACTCTATACTACTTCTCGGTTTCATTGATTCTGCTTTTAGACTAGCCTAACTATATATATTTTATATTTTATTATATATTATATATATTTTAAGGTGTAGTTTGGCAACGATCAAAATCCTAAAGAAGATGATTCAGAAATACCTCCACTTTAGGATATTTATCAAAATACTACTGATGGTATTTTTACTACTTCATCTTATGATGATGAGGGTGCAGTGGCTGACTTCACAAACTTAGAAACTGTTGTGAATGTTAGTCCTATTCCCACATCAAGGATTCACTCCTCTCATCCTACAGCACTTATTCTAGGAGATCCAAACTCAGCAGTTCAAACAAGAAGCAAACTACACAAAAGTTCTGGAGCTCATGCTTTTGTTAGCTATGTTTAAAAGCAAAGGAGAAATAATCATAAGGACTTCCAGCACTGTCTATTTGCTTGCTTCCTATCTCAACATGAACCCAAGAAGATTTCAGAAGCTCTTGAAGATGAAAGCTGGGTTGATGCTATGCAAGAAGAATTGCTGCAGTTTAAGATACAAAAAATTTGGATACTTGTAGATCTGCCTTTTGGGAAGAAGGCTATCGGTACAAAGTGGGTTTATCGAAATAAGAAGGATGAGAGAGGAGTTGTTGTCAGAAACAAAGCAAGGTTAGTTGCTCAGGGACATAGGCAAGAGGAAGGTATAGACTATGATGAGGTTTTTGCTCCTGTGGCTAGGCTTGAAGCCATAAGGATCTTTTTATTCGGCTACTAAGCAAGGCACATTCATGTCATAATCCCTAACGTCTTCTATAGACATGAACGACCAATCTTATTTGCACCATATACCCTTAGGCTCTTTAAGGCACAAAACAAGACAAAAATTAAGCAACATTATTAAACCTCAGTCCTTTAGTAGGCTACAACATCGGCCACGCCTCCGACAAGATGTAGCAAACATATTTCGACTTCGGATTATATAAGTAAAACCGGTGCCTTTTTCTCTGAAGCCAACATCGGATAGCGAGTCGACATGAGGTATTCTACTTATTATGACAACGGACTTACCTTATATTGAAAACTCCAACCATCGGCCACGCCTCCGACACGATGAAGTAATCTGGCAGAGATACTTATTTATTATATTTTTGTATTTTTAAGCCAAATTAAGTATTCCTGATGTGTACTCATCCTAATCACAAAGGAACTAAAGAAAACTTCTATTAACTAATTATTAACCAAAAAACCATACAACTCTATTTATTAAACATTCATATAAAAGTGAAACAAGCTAATGGGAGAAAAAGCCACAAGTAATACATATGAGCTTGAAAGAAATCCAACTATTCTACGTTTAATATCATGACTTATAAATAACACTATCATTTCTTGTTCTTCACAAAAGAAATTTTGCAAATGCTTAGCCTATATAAAATCCAACTCGGCATATTTAAAATCTACTTGAGATTAGCACAAGCTTTCATTTACTAATGATTCAAGTCTAGCATGTCATGAGACTAGCATAAACTATCTTCATTAATTGTTAAGGGAAAAAGCTAGAACTCAACACGTTCAATCGGGTCAAAAATTACTTCTTATTCTTACCAACGGAAAACATACATTTTTGTCTTAACACTTTTTTTTTTTTATTTTTTTTTATTTTTTTTATTTTTTTTTTTAATATGAAATAAGACTGAAAAATTTAAAATTTTTGCTATTTTTGTGGGAAAACGGGTACGTGAGAACAAAACAATAAGCAAGCACATTAAATCGATAGATTCCCTCCCCAAACTAAAATGAAACATTGTCCTCAATGTTTAAAGTCGGGATCCTACGAAAATCTAAGCCGTTTATTAAGTAGACAAAGATAATTCGTTAATCGATAATAATGAAAGGATATTGATCTCCCCAAACTAATTTCAAAAGGATGAGAAATCGAGTGTTCGGAATTAGGCATCGAACACGGGAGGATTCATGCATTGTTGGGTTAATCCTTGCCAAATCACAACCACAGACAACCAAACAATCGAGAAAGAAGAGGATGGGCCCCTCACATCACAACACATTAGAGGTTAGAAATTAGAAGAAAATAGAAAGAAAAGGATAAGCATGGGGTGAAACTCCTACGAAAAAGAACAATACGGCTTTGTTTTTGTATTACGAGTCGCAAGCTCGCTCGATACCTGAATTCAGTTGTCCTTTGGGAAATCTGGAGGTCCTGGATAAACCAATGGTGGTGTTTCCACTCCATGTAGTGCTTGAGGGACGGTGGCAGTTGACTTTGAAATTTAGAACATCCATGAGACAACTTTGCAGTGCCATAAGGATAAACTTCGGTGATTGTGAAAGGTCCGGACCAACGAGACTTAAGCTTTCCAGAGAAAATCTTTAATCTGGAGTTGAAAAGAAGGACTTGATCACCAACATTGAAGATTCGGTTCTTTATCTTGGAATCGTGTAGCTTCTTTGTCTTCTCCTTGTAGATTAACGAATTCTCGTAAGCTTGATCACGAAGCTCGCTAAGTTCATTAAGTTGAAGCTTTCGATGATCGCCCGCGGTCTTTAAATCGAAGTTGGCATGCTTGAGAGCCCAATATGCTTTGTGTTCTAATTCAACTGGTAAGTGACACGCTTTTCCATAGACTAACTTATACGGAGTACATCCTATCGGAGTCTTATAAGCGGTTCTGAAAGCCCATAATGCATCATCTAGTTTGTCGGACCATGAGGCACGGTTTTCTCCGACCGTCCTCTCTAAAATTCTTTTGAGACCTCGATTCGTGACTTCAACTTGACCACTCGTTTGAGGATGGTAAGGAGTCGAAAGACGATGGGTGACACCATATTTAGACATAACTTTATCAAATTTGTCGTTACAAAAATGGGTCCCACGATCGCTTATGATTGCTCTCGGAGCACCGAATCGGGAGAAAAGGGATTTTAAGAACTTAACAACTACCCTAGCATCGTTGGTGGGGAGCGCTTTCGCTTCAACCCACTTGGAAAGATAGTCGACGGCTACTAGAATATATTTGTTACCCCTAGATGACGGAAAAGGTCCCATAAAATCGATACCCCATAAATCGAAAATTTCACAAACTTGGATTGCATTTTGAGGCATCTCATCACGTTGAGAGATTTTGCCTTGTTTTTGACAAGCATCACAAGTTTTGACAAATTCGTAGGCATCCTTATAAATGGTGGGCCAAAAGAAACCGGCATCAAAAATCTTCTTGGCGGTAAAGTTGGCACCATAGTGTCCCCCGGTGGGTCCACTATGACAAGCTTTGAGAATTTCGAAAGCTTCTTTGCCATCTACACACCTTCGGATTATTTGATCCGCACAAGTCTTAAAAAGAAAAGGGTCATCCCAAAAATAGTGTTTTACATCTTTAAAGAACTTTGTTTTTCTCTTGTGTCGACATTATTTTTTATGAATTTCCCGCGTGGGTAGTTAGCAAGTCGGCGAACCAAGGGGGTACTTTGGTTCTTTGGAAGTTAACACACTTAAAGTCCTCTAAAGGAAAGTTCGGTAATCTCTTTTGGATCAAGACATTTTCTTTTGGAAGGGTTTTCCTAGACGAGAGTGGTGATCGGCTGCATGTTTTAAGCTTCCATTAGTATCGATAACCTTAAAATCAATATCTTGAAGAAGTAAGACCCAGCGAAGCAATCTTGCATTGGCGTCTTTCTTGTTGAAAAGGTATTTCAAAAGGTAGTGGTCCGTATAAACATATCTTGTTCTGATTAGATATGTTCAGAAACTTCACGAAAGCATAAACAACTGAAGCATCTCCTTCTCGGTTGTTGGTGTATTTTGTTTCTGCTTCAGTCATGTCTTGCTAGCTAATGATGGTCGGAAATGCTTTTCATCCTTTGTCCTAGACAATGCACCTATTGCATAATCACTTGCATCGCACATGATTTCAAAAGGTTCGTCCCAATTTGGAGCAATGAGAATTGGAGCTTCGGTCAACTTCTTTTTCAACGTTTGAAAGGCTAGAATGCAATCTTCCGAAAAAATGAAAGGAGTGTTTTTCTCTAAGAGATGGGTCATGGGTCGAGAGATTTTGGAAAAGTCTTTGATAAATCTTCGATAAAATCCCGCATGCCCGAGAAATAACATCGACTTTAGCTTTATCGACTTCAGCTTTATCGACTTCAGATTTCCTTTTCTAGAGATCTTATGTCCTAAAACAATGCCTTCTTTAACCATGAAATGGCTCTTTTCCCAATTTAGTGCTAATTTGGTGTCTTCACACCTTTTAAGCATTTTATCTAAATTGGCAAGACATGAGGAAAAAGAATCTCCAAAAACTGAAAAATCGTCCATAAAAACTTCCATTGTCTTCTCTATCATATCGTGAAAAATGGCCATCATACAACGTTGGAAAGTTCCGGGAGCATTGCACAAACCGAATGGCATACGACGGTACGCGAAAGTTCCGTATGGGCACGTGAAAGAGTTGTTTTTTCTTGATCTTTAGATCAATGGGAATTTGAAAATACCCAGAAAAAACCATCTAAGAAACAATAAAAGACTTATTTCGGCTAATCGCTTCTAACATCTGGGTCCATGAAAGGTACGGAAAAAAAAAAAAAAAAAAAAAAAAAAGAAAAAAAAAAAAAAAAAAAAAAAAAAAAATAACGGAAAATGGTCTTTACAAGTTGCTTCGTTTAACTTTCGATAATCGATACAAACTCTCCATCCCGTGACTAATCTTGTAGGCACCAGCTCATTTTCTTCGTTTGTGACAACGGTCATACCACCTTTTTTAGGAACACAATGGACTGGACTAACCCATGGACTATCCGAGAGATAGGATAATATCAACCTGCGGGGAGTAAAGAAGTTTTTCTACTTCTTTTTGATGACGTCGTGGATTTTAGGGTTAACCCTCCTTTGATGTTGGATGAAAAAAAAAAAAAAAAAAAAAAAAATAAAAAAAAAAGAAAATAAAAAAAAAAAAAAAAAAAAAAAAAAAAAAAAAAAAAAAAAAACACACGCAAAAAAAAAAAAAAACCCCCCCCCCCCCCCCCCCCCCCCCCCCCCCCGAAAACAAAAATAAACGGTTGGTAATCATTCTTCTTAAAAGGATTTTGTGTGAGCAAAACTCTGGATCTATGCCTCGGATATCAGAAAGTTTCCAAGCAATTGCTTGTTTTCGGTTTTTCAAAACATTAATGAGTGAGGTCTTTTCTTCTTGGCTCAAATCTTTTGAAATTATGACTGGAAGCTTGTTATTTTCCTCTAAAAACGCATACTCGAGATGCGGAGGTAACTCTTTAAGCTCGACTTCGGGAATTTCATCTTTTGGTTCATAAGAAGTAGCATATTCGAGAGAAGACTTCTTTGGTTCAATGACTTTGAGATCTCTTTGATTTTCTGGAAAGTAATTTATCCTTGAAGTTTGGTAGAGGAGGTAATGGTTCAATTGTTAAGGAGTGCCTCGAGAATGGGAATGTCTCCCTCGGCGATCATAGTATGTAGAATGATAACTGGTGAAAACTGGTTCATCTCGGATTCTGCTATAAAAGCTCTGCTTCCTCAAAGAGTAGAAATTCACTTTCACCAAACGGAGTTAAGCGTTGAGATGAAGTAGAAACAATCGGTAAAGTCTGGAGAAGTATTGTTGTTAGCAACGGAATAGGTATAATCCAATTACTTCTGTGAGTACTCTTCAAATGTAGCATCGATTAGATCATACTTTTTTCAATGATCGGATTGTTGTAGAAATGGAAGGTGCATCACCAATTTAAGGGTTAAGACTGATCATCTTTCCTAAGAGTTAATCTTATCCTCTCATTAACATCGATTAAAAGCATGAGCGACCTAAGACAGGGACGCCGAGTATTAACGGTACTCGAGGACGGCTATAAAATCAAGAACAAACGAATTAAGCGAGAAAAGTAAAACTCCCTTCTTTGACAAATATAAATTTTCAGCTACACGGTTGGGTTTGGAAATTGAACGTACTGCCTAATTCTGGATTCCATTTTTGTTTCGGGTTGGCTGAGAGTTGAAGCTTTTTCCAATGGATAAGGCATGAGATTGATACTAGCACCTAAAATCGGCATAGGGTAAGTAACTATCAAACTCTGAAAAGTCACATGGAATGAGAAATCGACCGGGGTCACCTAGCTTTTCTGGAAGCTTTTTAAGGACAACCGCACTACAATTTTCATTCAATGGTGTTTTGGTTAACTCAATTAACTTGTCTTTGTTATTAAGCATCTTTTTAAACATCGGAGCAAACTTTGGCATATGAATGAGAGCATCCGCGAAACTTAGCTCAAAGTGAAGATTACGGAAGATTTCCATAAACTTTGAAGCAAGGATATCATCCTTTTCACGAATCTTTTCTTTGTTGAGTCTCGATGGGTAAGGTAAATTAGGTTTGGTTTTGTTGGAAGAAGGCTCTTTGATTGGTTCTTTGTCTTTGGTTTGTTCATGGACGAATGGAGGAGGTTGGATGTCTTCGGTGCTCGGTAGCTCCGTATCCTTTGTCACCTCACTTTCCTTTTCCACCACCGGCGGTGGAATTGGAGGTCCATCGTATGAAACACCACTACGAGTTGTAATTGCCTTGGTTTCGTTCCTTGGGTTTGGAATGGTATTGCTTGGTAAAGAACTTGAACTTGAAGGTTGGTTGGTATGATAATTTTGCATGAAACCGAGCATCATTTTCTGAAAATCATCTTGCTTCTTTTGAGACTCATTGTAAACTCTTTGAAAATCATTTTGAAAATTATCCAACTTCATTTGCAAATTATTCATGTTCGCATCATTAGCTTTAGAATAATTCTCAAATTCCGTTTTAGATACGCTATTTGTTGGAGGTTGGTAAGGTAAAACTTGATTGATTGGTGGTTGGTTGGTTGGTGTTTGGTATGGTGGAGCTTGATAAACTTGATTTTGGTTGTTTTGACGGTTTTGATTAAAATTTGTTCCACGGTTTTGGTTGAAATTAGGATTGGTCCCTTGATAACGGTTTTGGTTGGTTTGGACATTTGGTTGATTGAAACCCGGTGGTCTCATTTGACTTGCCAAATTTGAAGGTTGGTTTCTTTGGAGAAAATTTCCAACGGCTGCGGTTTGTTGAAATTGTTGGAGGTTAATATTGAAAAACGGGAAAATAGTTTTCCACATCGAGTTAAACGGACAATGGTTAATTGTGATTTGATCCACAAGTGACACAACTTCCTCAACTGCTTTGATGGTGCAGGCAGTAACAACTATAGCTTTCATTTGACTCATCTTTGAGTGCATCTGATAGTCATCTTATCCTTAGAGAAGCGGCTATTTGTTGCATATCGAAAGAATTATTAGAAGATGAAGAATTAGAAAGGGAGCATCCTTAATCACTCTTGAATCATTATCACTGACTTCTTGAGTTCGAACTTTTGACTTGCTTTCAATTATATTGCTAAACCTTCTTGAGGCATTTTGTCAAGAAATTTTGACACATTTACTGCAGAATTCTAAGGATCTTGATCGTTTGAATTCAAAGAATTATAGAAAGTATGAGTTGGTGGAGTTCGAAAAGCATGGTTGAGGACATTGACGAAGGAGGTCACTTTAAGAACGTTACCATGCTTCATTAAAGGCTTCGTTTGGTTTTTGATAAAAAAGTATGATCTATTTCGATTGTAAGTGGTTTTTGAAGGTGGAAAGTATGGTTTATGGAATTTTGAATAACAAGGTTCGTCCATGTGGAATTGATCTTGGTGGTTCTTTGTCTAACAATCTCGGGCTCACCGTCTAGAGAAAAAGGATAAGCCAAAAGTAATCGAAGTGTTCGGAACTTCTGGATGTCTAAACGTTGAAGTGACCTTATTAAAAAATCGAAGATGATTGTGGGGATCTTGTCTACCCGTAAATTTGTTGCTTTGCACAAGATTGATTAACGGTTGCTTAAGCTCGAAATTGTTGGCATTGATCGGTGGAATACAACTATTGCATATTCATACCCGTGATGGGTGCTTGTAACATTTGAGCCATCGTTCGATTGTCGGCCATTGGAACAACGTTTTGTTCAACAATTGGTTCAACCGGAAGAGTTTGTTGTTGACGACGTCTACGAGATTGCGAACGAGTGCGCATAAAAAGGAAAAACTAACAATTAAAAAGCAAAATTTTACACTAAATTTTTTTTTTTTTTTTTTTTCAATGAATTTTAACGGTTACACGAAAGAGACTTAAACCAAATAATCAAACTATTCACGGTAGCTCTTGAAAAATTTTTCTATTTCAAGGTGAGCCGTCACGCGTAGAGACACAAAAGGCAAGTGTTAAATCTTTGATTTCGAATTGGGAAAACAATTGCAAGTTCCCGGAAATTGAATGTTAATAACTCAATGGAAGTTATTATTTGTTGGTGTTCGTTTTCCCCAACTTGGTGAAATTTTATTTTCTGAAATTAAGACAAATTATTTTTATATTTTTGGTTTTTTTTTTTTTAATTTTTATTATCTTTTACTATACTATAAAGAAAGAAAATATTTTTTTATTTATTATATTTAATTTTTTTTTTTTTTTGGATTTGGGGATGTATGACAAAAATTTAACTTTCGACGAAAGGATCTTCAAACCAAATAAAACTCGAAACGAAGGTAAATCAGTTACACTAATCCCCGGCAACGGCGCAAAAACTGATGCGAGTTTATCACGTTAAGTTTATAATATATTACAATCCGAGAGTAATTAAGAAAGTTACCAAGTTTACCCCGTGATAAAATTCACTTTCAAAAAAGATATATAATATAATATTAATACGTATTATTAAACAACCGGGCAAGTATGATCACCCGGGTCGTTTCCCCAATGACTAGTGAAATTGAAACCACGTTTAGGTTTGGATCCTGATTTGAATGAAGCAAAGAAAATTTTTGATTTATTTATACTACTAAAATTAAAGGCACAATTAAACAACTAATTAACAAATTAAACTAATTACGAAAGTAAATAAAATGCGACATTTAAGAAAACAAATACAATTTAAATCTTAAGAATATAAACTAGATTCCTAAACCTAAATTAATGCTAAAGAAAATTTTAGGAAAAAGAAAAATATTTTTTAAGGGCTTTTCGGATTTTTTATGAATTAAATACTATTTAATCTAAATTAAATTCTAAAAATAGAAATTAAATTGATAAAAACTAAGAAAAATACTTTTTAAACTAAATTAATTCTAAATTACTTAAAAAGATGAGAAAAACATTTTTTATTACTAATTTTTCTATTTTTTTATTTGATTTTTGAAAATGAAATATTAAAAACTAAATTCGAAAATTAATTTTTAAAAATATAAAACTTAAACTAAAAATTATATAAAAATATTTTTTATAAAAAGAAATAATGCAGAAAATTAATTTTATTAAAAGCCCTAATTTTTAATGAGTAATTATAAACTAATTTAAGTAATTAAACTAAAAACCTAATTTTATTATTTAATTAAACTAAATTTATTAATCTAAAATTGAATCTGCCAAAACACAAGGGTTGAAAGTGACACAAATCAAAGTTGAGGGTAGGCGGCCTAATATTAAAGTTTTATGAAAAACACAAAGTTTGACCTATTGACAGAAATAGCCCCTGGACTTGGGACTAACTATACTAACAATTAAACTAACGAAGGACTAACTATGCAATTAACTAAGGACTAACTGCGCGTTTAACAAGGACTAACTATGCAAATTTCAGAAACTTTAAAGATGGACAAAGATGACCCCTGAACTCCCTAACTTCTAACACTCAGCATCCCTTTTTAATATAAAACAGCTTATTAACTTTTTAAGAAGCTAAAACTTAACTCTATCTTATTTGAAATAAGCTGAATAAGCTTATTAGCTTATAAGCTTTAGCAACTTAATAATCTACCTCTCAAAACAAAGTAAACAAAGCAAATTCAAGTCACTTGACAGATTTTTACTACTTAACAAAATCTGCTTAATCAAACTATTTATCAAATCCAAACAGCTTATTTAAATCCTATGAAACAGATTACTAGTTCAAATAATCAACAGCTTATTAAGAAATCAGAGTTTCCTTTTCCATTTTAGTAACATTCATACATTTGAGAATTCTATTAAAGTAATTTGAAATAGTCTAGGGACTTAACAATGTCAACCTTTCAAGTTCAGGGTAAATATTGACAACATTTCCCATATTTTACGGTTTAATATACCAAATCACAAATTCCAAGGTTAAAAGTGTAAAGGTTCAAGTTTTCACTATTTTTCAGATTATACCTTCCATTTTCTATATTACAAGTCAAACCCTTCATTTACGGACAATTTAACGATATTTAGCCCTTTTGTTTATTAATTATTTAAACAATATCTTTAATTATCCATAATTACAAAACAAGTCCTTATAGATTCAAATATGACAATTTCAGACTTTATACATTAAATACTGACCAAACCTTCCACTTTTCAGAATTTACAATTTCAGTCCCTCTATTTTAATTAATTAATTTCTAATTACTTATTATATATAATTAACCATTTTAATCCAAAAATAATATCAACATGACACTTTATACCCCCCAACTTATTTTATACAGATTATAATAAGTGTAATAACATGTTTAAAATAGACCTCATAGTTTCAGAAATTACAAATCACCCCCTTATATTTAAAAATCAAAATCGGCTAACTAATTAAATCAACAAAACCCTAATTTGATTTTTCCCAACCACAAACACAATTATTACCCAATCATTAGCATTAAATGAACCTGGAAAAATTAGCAAAACCCTAACCCTAATTTATTTTAACACTTTTCTTTCCTTTTTTCCTTTATTCGCAATTCGGCAACAAAGAAAAATCCCAAATAATTTTTTGAACCTCTCCTAAATTTTTCCAACATTTTATCTGAGTTACATATTAAAACAAAAAAAAAAATGAAATATAAAACCTAGAAAATAAAAAAATCAAGTGTACAACCTTATTTAGCCGATTTCCTAATCATTTCGAAATTAGAGTTTTTTCTATTTGGTTTTAATTCATACGATCAATAAACAGGCATGGATATTTTTTCCCATGTTATATTAAGGGGGCATTATAATGATGAAAAAAATGACTACAAAAATACCCTTGATGATCCATGATGAAATGATGAATTTATTGAACCCGGGTTGTGTATTTCGAACCCAAAACAATTACCACGATCGAACCAAGAAATCCACGATCTTCCCACTATATTTCCCACCTTCCTTGATCTCCAAAACACCTTAGAAAAATGGTCTTAGCCCTTGAAAAATTTGGATGCCGCCTCCTTTTTGTTTTTAGGGTATTTCGGTGTATTTATGTTTTTTTAGGATTTAACAAATCTAATGAATAAAGGAATAATATGGAGTATTTGGCAGGAAGATTTGGGGCTTCTATAAAAGAGACAAAATCATATTTTTTAAACTTCCAAATTATTTAGTTATAATCTTAATTTATATTGATTTAATTTTGTATATATAAACAAAATAAATATTACAAATTTCGGCATAAATAAATATACACTAAATATAATTATTATCCTTATACAATAAAAGGGTATTTTAATCTTACATAAAATCATAATTGTCCCATATGTTGTATTTTTTATAATTTCTAGAATTAAAATGAAAATTTATTCAATGCTATTATGTACTTTTTCTTGCATAGGGGTATTTTGGTAATATTACACTGTTTGAAGATTTTTAGGATTTTACAGAACCAAAGGATCTTTTTGGTCCTTTTTGCCTCATACATGGGGATTTTATAGTCCATAATCAATGGGATGTAAAACTGCCTTCCTTTATGGCAAAATTGGATGAGGAGGTATATGTGTCTTCAACCACCAGGTTTTCTATATCCTAAATTATCCTACAGAAATCTACAAAAGTTACAAAAGCCTCTATGGGCTACATCAAAAAAAGGTTGGTTAGGGGGAGAGGTGATTAGGTGTGTCAACCCAGACCTGGTATGCTACTTTTATCCTACTGTTCTTATTAAAGAATGGATACAAAGATGAACCATTGACAAAACTCTCCTTCATAGAAGAAGACAAACATGATATCAGTACTAGTTCAAGTTCTATGTGATGATATCATCTTTGGGACTACAAAGAAATCTTGGGTTGGATGAGTTTGAAATCTTAATGAAGAGTAAATTTCAATAGTTCAATGGGAACGCTCACTTTCTTTCTTGGATTACAAGTCAAACAGAAAGCAGATGTATATTTATTAGTCAGGATAAGTATGATTTTGCAGAAATCCGAACGAAGTTATGACTTTGCAATGGTTAAACTGCTAGTAACACCAATTGAGTTACACAGAATCCTTTAGTCAAGGATGAGGCAATCCAAGTGAATGTGGATGTCCCAACTCTATAGGTCTATGATTGGCTCTTTAATGTACTTGACTGCTTCTAGGCCTGACATTATGTTTGCATAAAGATGCTTGTTCAAGGTTATTGTCACTCCAAAGGCTCCCATCTATGTGCTGTCAAGAGAACTTTTTAGGTATTCTAAAGGGAAAACCCCAACTTGGGTCGTTGTATCCTAGAGTGGTCTTTAATTTGACCTGGATTCCTACTCAAATAGTGACATGCTGGAGCAAATCCTCTTGGACAGGAAACCACAACATGAGGTTGTAATTTCTTTGGCAGGAGACTCATTTACTTGGGCAAAGCAAAAAGTAGACAATTGTGGCACTTCTACTACAGAAGCAAATATGTTTCTGCTGCAGAGATGTTGTGGCAGTTTTGTGGAATACAAAATCAAATGTTAGACAGTGTTTCAACTTCATGAACACAAAGATCTACATTGATAATGAAAGCACCATAGTGCATTGTAAAGAATCCAGTATATCATTCCAAAACAAAGCACATTGCTATTAGGCACCACTTCATAAGAGATGCTTATGAAAAGAAACTAATTCAGGTGCTTAAAATCCACACTGATGACAATGTAGCTGATCTACTAACCAAGGCATTTGATGTTAGTTAGCAGGTTTCAGTTCTTGGTTTTGTTACTAATTGGAATAATAAATCCATAAGTTTGTATTGTTAAAGGAGACAATATGCTTTGTGTTTGTATATTTGTATGAAGAAACATTTTTAACCATAGGTGATGCACTTTTTCCTAAGGTTTTTTGATAGAAGTTTCCCGAGAGTCATTGAGAAGAGTTACTGATGGTACTGAAGCACTCCTGATACCTACATTGTTCATTCTTTGGTTGGACAAAGTTAGTACCGACAGTGCAAAGTTAGTACCGCTGGGCAAAGTTTGTACCGCTATAGAGATGTTGAAGAAAAATACCGCCAAGGGTACAAAGTGTAAATTGGAAAACGGTTGATCCTAGAAATTAGGTCTCCAAAACCTATAAACCAACTCAATTTGCACAGTTCCTTACCAATCCTCCTCTCAAATACATTCGTATCTACAAGCCCTAATATCTCTCTTAACGACGATCACTCTTTCGACCACAATGGCTGTTCTTGATTCATGTCCTAAGCACAACATGGTCACATATCTGGAGAAGTCTGAAGGGAATGCATAGTTTTCACGAGATATTGATTTTCCTTAAGCGCAGTTTCCATCATCATGCTCTCACTGTAAGTCCTGTTGTTTCTACTACATTGTTGAACAGTTTTTGGACGTCTGCTAAGGTCCAAAAATATTCAACAATGTTAGGCACATACTGCCAAAGTAGCTGGCAAGTCTGTGTCTATCCAGAGGCATCATAAGAAGTGTATCTTCTTTTGGATATGCCTGATGGGATAAACTCATTATCCTAATCAGCTATTGAAATGCTCTACAGCATATGGTGGAAGAAGGGGAGTTTGAACAGTGTCACGATTTAATAAAGCTTTATTTCAACCCCATTGAGTTCTTAGTTCATACAATGAATCATTGTCTTAGTTCAAAAAGCACCTCTTGGGATCAAATTCCTACTAATATTGCCACTGCTGTCATTTGTTTGACATCTAATCAGAAGTATAAATTTTCCAAATTAATCTTTGATGGTATGCTTAGACATTTAGATGCAAAGAAAATTTGTAATGTACCCACGTTTTATTTCTATTACTTTTACCCTTGACCCAAACACCCCTTTAAAGTGCTTAATGCCATTTCAAGTTTATAAATCTTAGATTTAAAGCACAAATTGTAAATACCAAATAGTGAACAGTTAAAAACAGACTTAATAAGCAGATTGCAACAATAAAATAAGCAAAATTAATAAGCTAACTAATTATGCTACTATTTTTTATTTTTTAACTGTTTTAGAGAAATAACAAGTAGATCAAGTTCTAAGCTAACAATTAGACATAAAAAAACATTTAACATCTATAATAAGCAACAATAAGCTAGATTAAACAACAATAAGCAAGTAATAAGCAGTATTAAGCTAATTTGCAATATTAAAGCTATAAAAAGTATTGGGAATTATATTTGAGATGATAAAGACAAAATAATGAATGAAACAAGATGAAAACAAGAAGGACCAAAGTCGTTATTGTAGAAGTCTTCAAAAGATAAGAATTGGAAGATTCTCTCAGATTTGGTCAAAGATAAAGATAATATTAGAATGATTTACTTATTAATTATCTTTATTAGTTTCCATGTAAGCCTTAGACTCCTTGTGCTATAAAAGGAGGTCTACGCATATTAGTTTTAGATATCTAGAAAAGCTAGAACTCCTATGAGAGTCATCTAGCAAAACACACGTGTGTGTATGTGTTAGTTAGCAATAGATGAATGATCAACATCTATATGTTATAGTTTGTTTATGAATAAAACCTTGTTGAGTAACATTGATGTTCTTATTATTCCGTTGTGCTTGTTGTTAATTCAATATTATTATATCCTAGATGAGTCTTACTAACGATCTAAGGGGTCATAAAGATCTCCACAATTGGTATCAGAGCCTGTGAGAAACTCTGAATAAGAAGAACAAATAAATCCAGTTATAAACCTTCATCCTTCAAAACTAAACATGTCTGGATCACAAAGCAAATTGAAGGTACTGAAGAGCAAATTGAAAGTACTGATGGGCAAAGAAAAGGTACTGAAGATCATACTGAAGAAGGAAGTGCTACTCAAGCCACTCAAACACCTACTTCTACAATATTTGGAGATGATGAAACAATAGCTAAGGTTCTTCTCAACATGAGTCAAGCCAAAGCAGTTTCTAGAGAAAAAGAGAAAGGTGTAGAGTTGAAGGATGTTGAAGAAACTGATAGACCTAGGCCTACTTCTACAAGATCACTTCTCACATTAAAGCCTCTTCCAAAGATTGATCCAAAAGACAAAGGAAAGAAGAAAATTGAAGAGGAGGATGAATCTGAAAGTGAATCTGATGGTATTCCTGAAGCTGAGAAGAAGTTTAAACAGCTTGAAAGTGATGAAGAGATGGCTAGGAAAATACAAGAAGAGTGGGAAGGTGAAGAAGAAAGAAACAGAATAGCTGAAGAAAAAGCTACCAATGAAGCTCTCATAAGAAATTTTGATGATATAAAAGCAAGAATTGAGGCAGATAGACTTCTTGCTGAGAAGCTTCAAGAACAAGAAAGAGAGCAATTTACAATAGAAGAAAGAGCAAAGTTCCTTCATGACACAATTGCTGCTCAAAGAAAATTCCTTGCTCAACAAAGGTCAGAAGCTATCAGGAACAGACCACCAACCAAGAATCAACTGAGAAATCAAATGATGACCTACTTGAAGCATGTAGGAAACTTCAAGCATGCTGAATTGAAAATCAAGAAGTTTGAGGAAGTACAAGCTCTGTATGAAAAGATAAAGAGGTCAGATGAAGATTTCATTTCTATTGGGTCTGCTGAAGATGAAAGATTGATCAAAAGGATGAATGAAAAAGGAATTGATTCCTCTAAGGATGAAATGGTCAAGGAGGAAAGTAAAGAAGGAGTCAAGAAGGAGAGTAAAGCAGAAGTTCAGGAGGAGAGTAAAGAAGAAGAAAGTAAGAGAAAGAGAAAAATTGGTACTAGGAAAAAGATAAAGTCAAGGAAAAGAAGATTCATTCAAAACACTTCTGAAGATGATAGTAAGAAAGAGAATGATGAGCTCAGATTACATTTAACAATAGCTCCAGATGAGCAAAAGAAGTGGATTATGAAATACTTGACAGAAAATATCCTATCAAAGAATGGAAAACAGAGTGTCTTGGAACTAAACCACAGGCTGATAAAGCTGAACATTTAGAGGAGATAAATCAAAATATGGTGATTAGAAGCAATGGACAAAAGAGATATTTTAGTACTTTGATGAGGGTATTGTCCATATTTGATAGAGAAGATTTGAATGTTGTGTATCAACTGGTAATGGACATATTTCAAGAAGACGAATACCTGAAGGTTTTGACAGAGTACTATTGGGAGATTTGATGGTTTAAGTTCAACCCAGATGATGAAAAACGAGTTTTGGAATTCACAGCTAGATTGGATTATAGTGAGTTGGAAGATTTGCATATCTTTCAGGGGTACATACCTTGAGTGACTGAAACAGGATAGATCATTTCATATGCGGCTAAAAAAAAAGTATCCTTTGAGAAAGAAGTACTCAGATGAGAATGCTAAAATTGAAGTTAAGAGTCTGAAGAAGACAGTAATATGGCATTAGAGTTGATCAGTTTATCAAGAAGATACAGCAGAGTTAAACCGGAAGATTAAGATTGAAGGGATTGAGAAGAGGTTTGATGTTGGCTTAACCACCATTCAACAAAAAATGGTCATCGGTTTACCATGCTTAACAGGCATAAGAACTTGGCAAGTCAATAAGCAAACGACTTGTGTAAAGACTTCCTCAAATCGTTATGGTTGACAATTTACCAAAAATTGTAGGGTTCTCAACTCACCTTGCTTCTGTGGTGAAGAGTTGGCTAGTCCATGATCAAACAGTTCATGGTAAAGACTAATCAAATATGTTGATAGCTGATAGTTTGCTAAAAACTATATGGTTTTTCAATGCACCATGTTATGGCAATGAAGCATTGGCTAGTCCAAAAGCAAACGGTATTTGGTAAAGACAAATCAATTCCGTTGATGGTTGACAGTTTACCAAAAACTGTATGGTAATTAACTCACCATGTTTTTAAAATGAAGAGTTAACTATCCCAGAGCAAACGGCTACTGGTAAAGGAACATCAAATCCGTTAATGGCTGGTAGTTTGCCAAAAACTACAAAGCCAACTTAGTTGGATTGTTGCTGAAAAGATGTTGCTGTGTTGCTGAGAAGACAAAGTTGCTGCTGAAGAAATAAGAGTTATACAAATCAAGAAATGATAAGAGTGTATTTGGATTGATCCTCTAAAGCTTAAAGAAAGAATAATTTGAAGAAACATGGAAATTTAAAAGAGTTCAACTAAAAGAGTTCAACATTCATGTTTAAGGGAGGATTGTTAGGATTTATGTTTTCCTAACTTAGTACCGACAGTACAAATAGTTAGTATCGTTAGTTATAGTTAGTACTGACAGTACAAAGTGTTAAGTACTGATCAGTTAGTTAGTACCGTTAGTAGAAAAATAGTTAGTACCGTTTATGAGATTTGTATGAGATATCTTAGGAAAAGATAAGTATGCGATTTGTAAGCCTGTTAGGGTTTATCCTTAGTTTATAAAAGGATCCCTCTTGGCATAGTTAGAGATATGACCTCAAGATATCTCATAGCAAAATCATATCTTATTAGTTAGTAATCTGTAATTGTTCAAAACAGATTAATAGAAGTTATTATTTAGTTATTCATTGTTTTTCTTAGTGCTTGTGTTAAGATTACGCATTAACACATAGCATTCATAATCAGTGTTTCTACATAGTCAGTTGTATTTATACATCTTGGCTATCATCCTTAAGAGGCTGTAGAGATCTATTCCTAAGAGGGACTCACATTGTTTATTTTTAAAATTGAAAGAACAATTTTTTTTTGAATTTTTGTTTTAATCTTCTATTTATACTAAAATGAAAAGAAAAATATTTTTTGCTTTTTATTTTTTTATATTTTTTTTATATTTTTGATTTTCTTAAAAGTGTAACTTTCGAAAACGAAAGGTTCTCCAAAACACGATCAACAAACTTCACACGAGAGAATCGTAACACATTTCCCCAGCAGCGGCGCCAAAAACTGATTGTAGCAATTTCACGTATATAATATATATCTAAGTATTTATAGAAATATACAAATAATCCTTGAGGACAAAGATTAAATGCAATTTAAACACAAATATATATAAAATAATACGTTTTTTTAACCGGTAAGTGATTACCGGGTCGTTTCCCAAAGAAATGTGAATTGATACCCTCGATTCAGTTTGGACAATGATCTGAATGATTTTCAACTTTTTGAATGATTTTCTACGACTAAAAACAATTAAAACAATTAAAAGCAAGAAAAATAACTAAACACGCGGACGAAAAACGGTAATGACAAAATAAACTCTAATTAGCACCTTAACCTAGAATTTGAATTAAAAAACTAATTCTATGAGTAAAAATAAAGAAATTTGCAAAATTTGAAAGCTTAACGATAAAATTTGAAAGAAATCACAAAAACGAATAACGGGAATCGAAAACCGAGCCCTAAAAACTAAAATGCTCAAAAATAAGCCTATGAGAGTCAAACTAATTTTCCTACAAACTTAATGATAAAAGAAAATTTTCTAAAAAAGAATTTTATTTTTTTGATTATTTTTCTATTTTTTATGATTTTTTAAAGTTTTTAATGAAAATAAATGATTAAAAATACTAAACGAACTCTAAAAATTCTAGAAAAATGACAAAAAATAGCTTAAACTATTTAAATCCTAGGAAAAATAAGCCCGAGATCACAGCTTATTAAATAAGCTGCGAAATAAGCTTTGACAGCTTAATAGGCTTATTGGGTTAAATGGGTATAAAGAATTAAGAGTGCAAGGGTCTTATGAAAAAGACCCAAGGGCACAGCGGTAAGGAGTGGGAGTGTGTGTGTTTATAAGAGGTTGAGGTGTTGAGGTCGGGGGTTCGAGCCTATTTTTTTTTGAAAACTAAAAAGCTCAAAATTGTAGAGGGCCCTATTAATCACTTTAATAAAGGGCACCTTAAGATCTAATTCAAATAATAAGCAAAAATCAGCTTTATGAAGCTGCCTTACAGAAAGTTGGGTTTTAAGACCAAAAAGCCAGTTATCACATTCAAAAGCTTGCACACTACTCATTATAAGCTCAAATTTAAAAATAAAAGCTGTCCTAATTAGCTTATGATACCTACAAGCTAAACTAATAAGCTAACTTAACTAAAATTACTTAAGGCTATCTGAATTTGAAGATTAAAAAAACACTTAAAGCTAACTAAATCTATGGATCAAAAAGGTAAACTCAGGAATAAGCACTAACAACTTGAAATCTAAATAAGCTAGAAAGCTCAATAAGCTATGACAGAAGCTTAGCTTTTGCAAACTTAACAATCAACATATAAGCTATAAATCAAACTCATAAAAACTAAACTTATAAGCTAGAAATCTAAGTTAAGAACCTAAAATTTACTTAGTACTGTTTTTGTATTTTTAAGATTTTTAATGAACTTTTAAAGCTAAATTTACCTAAGAATTAAGCTAGAAATGTGAAAACAAGTTTTAAACTATCTTATCCTATATCTAAACTATAAGCATACTCAATTTTAAAACCCTAAGCTTATTTTAACTAGCTTAAATTCAAATGAAAAGGCAGCAGTAGTAACTGCTGTTACTACTGCTGGTGCAATTGACCAAAGGCCAAAACCACAATTGCAGGTGTCCTTAAGGGACAAACCTGCACTACACTCTCTTATTGAGTGTGTCTAACTTAACATAAACAAGATCCAAGCTCAATGAGGCTTGGATCAAATTTTAACAAGCAAAGGCAAAGGAAAATTCCCCTGGTGCAAAGACAACAGACTAAGCTTAAACTTTTTATATTTTGAAATCTAACCTAAGAAAACAATCTTATTACTGATTAAAAGTGAAGATTAAAATGACTTAAGCAAAGATCAAAGCTCAGTTTGACTTTTAAGGGTCAAACAGCACTAAACCAAACACCCCTTTATACTTATGACAGATTTCTTTTAAGCTTGAGATTTAAATCTAGTGGACAAAACTTTAATACCAGATACCAATTAGCTTATAACAAGCTTAACAAACATAAATCCAAAATCAATTAAGCTAGAATTAAGAATCTAAAAGCTAAGCTACTTATTTTTGGTTTTTAAGTGATATTAAGACAGTTTATGAAATACTAAAATTTAAGGTACCTAATGCTAAAAACAGATGAACAAATATCACATTTAGATTGAGACAATCACAAATAAGCTAACTAGAAAGTAGATTAAGCAAGCAATAAGCAAATAAGCAGATCTAACTAAGAAATTTTAAGACAAGGAAATTAAATGAAGAACTTACAAGCTGCCTTAGCAAAACAAAGGCACAAAGGCTCAAATGAGCTTATCTACTAGCTCTAGCTTATCCTTATGGATAAGCTAGTAAAAGTCCATGGAAGCTCATCCCTTGCTAGCTTCCCTTCCATTAGCTTATAAGTCCAATATTCCAAATATTAAGCTGATTTTAGATGTTTAAGTAGGTTAAATGAACAATTAGCTCAATCACAAGCTTATAGACTTGTGAGAGCTTATAAGAGCTTATTACAAGCTTTTGACATAGTAGCTTATATAATTGAGAGTGATAAGAGCTTGTAGTAAAAAAACAGATTAAACAAAATAGAATGATTTTATTAATAACTGAAAATGATTACAATGCTTTTAAAAAAAAGAAATTACAATAAGCTTGAAAATTACTCTACTAAAAGCTGAAAATACATTTTAACTAAAAATTAAAAGCTAGACTAGTTATCGTGTGTGTGTGAGATGTGTGTCTATTTATAGCCATCTCCTGATCCTTCTAGACCCCTTGTCAGTTGGACGCTCCTCTTAATCATAGCCGTACATTCCCCTAATCATTGGATCATTGATGTGAGCCCTTGGATTAGATTTGGGACACACGGATTGCCAACGTGGCATCCGTGTGTCAGGCTTGATTGTGCTTCTTGTGTGAGTATGTTTAGTGTAAAACCCATCATTGCCTTGTGCTTTCTCATCATCCAACGTGTCATTCTTCACATGGGATTGCCCAATAGGGTGCGTTTGATGATGAATAACTCTGCCCACGTATACTAGATCCCATGAATTGTCCTTTTTGTCCTTTAATTTGGATTTGCCCCATGATTTGACTAAGAGGGTGAAAAGGTAGAAGACGGGTGAACAGTGGTAAAACCACTTTTCCCGCTTCTTTTTTACTATAAGGTGTGTTTAATTGTGTTGACCTGGGTGCGTTTTGTTTGACTTCGGGTATAATAAAAAGAATGGGCCGGGTATGGTGGGTTTTGGGCTTGGATTTGTGTTTTGTTGTTAATAGTTAACAAATGTTAACTATAAAGGTTTTTAAGCCCGTTAAGGTAAAGGGACCATTTATGTAACTTTGGAGTTTATGAGGGACGGGTTTGGTATTTTTGGGATTTTTGTCTTGTTGTGACTTTGACTAAGGTTGTCCAAGAGTTGACCAAGGCTTGACTTTGATAGCTTCCTCCCGGCTTTTTGCGTGCTCTTCCGTTCCCGTGTTCGTTTGTCCGGTTTTGACCTGTTTTCTTGTGATTTTTGCTTTATCCGTACCTACACAATAAGAAAGACAAAACAAGCAATATTCAAGTATTTAAAGCACAGTTTTGATCTTTTAAGGGTCTATTTTGATATAAAATGGATATGTGTTTTCACACATATCAATGCCCGTAGAACTTGGTAGCTTCGACGTCATAATCGGTATGGATTGGCTGTCAAAGTACCACGCGGTCATTGATTGTGCCAAGAAGATCGTTCGTATTCCCTGGGGAAATGAAACCTTACTGATCCGTAGCGACGGAAGCAATCAGGGAAATGAGACCCGTTTGAATATAATTTCGTGCATCAGGACTCAAAAATATTTGTTAAAGGAACATCATGTCTTTTTGGCACATGTTACTACGAAGGAGACTGAAGACAAGTCAGAGGAGAAGCGACCTGAGAATGTACCAATCATTCAAGATTTTCATGAAATATTTCTTGAAGAATTATTGGGTCTTCCACCGACTCGACAAGTGGAATTCTAAATCGATTTGATGCCTGGTGCTGCACCTGTGGCACGAGCACCTTATCGATTTGCTCCTTCCGAAATGAAAGAGTTGTCAGAGCAACTGAAAGAACTATCCGACAAGGGCTTTATAAGACCCAGTTCCTCACCTTGGGGAGCTCCGGTCTTGTTTGTCAAAAAGAAGGACAAATCATTTCGAATGTGCATCGACTATCGGGAATTAAACAAGCTGACGGTAAAGAATCATTATCCACTCCCAAGGATCGACGATTTATTTGATCAACTACAAGGATCCAATGTTTATTCTAAGATAGACTTGCAATTAGGTTATCATCAACTTCGAGTACGTGAACAAGGTATTCCAAAGACAGCATTCAAGACTCGGTACGGTCATTACGAGTTCTAAGTTATGCCATTCGGTTTGACGAACGCATAGGCAGTGTTTATGGATGTCATGAACCGGGTGTGCAAACCATACTTGGATAAGTTTGTAATTGTCGTTATTGACGATATACTAATTTATTCAAAGGACAAGAAAGAGCATGAAGAACATCTTAAGGCAATTCTGGAATGGCTTAAGAAAGAAGAGTTGTACGCTAAATTCTCTAAATGTGAATTTTGGATTCCTAAGGTACAATTTCTCGACCACGTGATTGATAGTCAAGGCATTCACGTGGATCCCGCCAAGATCGAATCAATAAAAGATTGGGCATCTCCTAAAACACCAACGAAGATACGTTAATTTTTAGGTCTTGCCAGTTATTATCAAAGGTTTATCAAAGGATTTTCGAAAGTTGCTAAGCCGATGACCAAGCTCACGCAAAAGAATGTTGCCTTTGAATGAGGTGACAAGCAAGAAGCAGCTTTTCAGACATTGAAGGATAAGTTGTGTAGCGCACCTATCTTAGCCCTTCCACAAGGAGCTGAGAACTTTATTGTTTATTGCGATGCGTTACATAAAGGATTGGGTGCGGTATTCATGCAAAACGAAAAGGTAATTGCTTATGCATCACGACAGCTAAAGATTCATGAGAAAAATTATACTACCCATGATTTGGAACTTGGTGCAGTGGTGTTTGCTCTAAAGATTTGGAGGCACTACTAGTATGGAACCAAGTGTACGGTGTTTATCGATCATAAGAGTCTACAACAAATACTTGACCAAAAGGAGTTAAATATGAGGCAACGTTGTTGGTTAGAGTTGCTCAGTGATTACGACTGTGAAATTCGTTATCACCCGAGGAAAGCAAACGTAGTGGCCGATGCCTTAAGCCGTAAAGAACTGATTAAGCCATTACGGGTTCGAGCCTTAGTCATGACTATTGGTTTAAATCTCCCTAAACAAATTTTGGAAGCTCAAATAGAAGCACAAAAACCAGAGAACATCAAGAATGAAGACATAGGAGGTATGATCAGGAAGGATATACCAAAGGAAAAATTGGAACCCCGTGCTGACAGAACTCTATGCTTAAATAGCAGGAGTTGGTTGCCATGTTATGGTGATTTAAGGACCGTGATTATGAACGAGTCCCACAAATCAAAATACTCTGTCCATCGGGGTTCTGACAAAATGTATCAAGACATGAAAAAGCAATACTGGTGGCCCAACATGAAGGCCGACATCGCCACCTATCTTAGCAAATGTTTGATGTGTGCTAGGGTCAAAGCTGAACATCAAACACCATCGGGATTGTTGGTACAACCTAAGATACCTCAATGGAAGTGGGACAATATTACTATGGATTTTGTCATAAAGCTTCCCAAGTCGTCACAAGGTCATGAAACTGTTTGGTTGATTGTTGACCGACTCACGAAGTCTGCAATCTTCATACTAATAAGCGAAAATGACCCCATGGAGAAGTTGGAAAGGATGTACCTAAAGGAGGTAGTCACAAGACATGGAATACCTGTCTTGCTCATTTGTGATCGTGACCCTAGATTCTCATCAAATTTCTAGAGGTCACTCTAGAAGGCCTTGGGTACTAACTTATATATAAGCATTGCCTATCATCCAGAGACGGACAGACAAAGCGAGAGGAATATTCAAACCCTCAAGGACATGCTACGTGCTTGCGTGATCGATTTTGGAAAGGGTTGGGTTAAGCATTTGCCATTAGTCGAATTCTCGTATAACAATAGTTATCACGCTAGCATAAAGGTCGCACCTTATGAGGCACTTTATGGCCAAAAATGTCGATCACCTGTGTGCTGGGCCGAAGTTGGAGAAGCTCAACTGACTGGTCCGGAAATGATCTAAGAAACAACGGAAAAGATCATCTTGATCAAGCAGAAAATTCAAGCTGCTCAGGATCAACAAAAGAGCTACGCTGATTTGAAGCGAAAGCCGATGGAGTTCAAAGTTGGGGATAAGGTTATGCTCAAAGTCTCACCTTGGAAAGGGGTTGTACGATTTGGTAAGCGGGGAAAGTTGAACTCGAGATATGTCAAACCTTTCAAGGTGTTAGCCTGGGTTGGGGATGTTGCCTACAGGCTGGAACTTCCTCAAGAATTGAGCAGGGTTCACCATACTTTCCATGTGTCTAATTTGAAGAAATGTTACGTTGACGAACCGTTAGCCATACCGTTGGAAGGAAGTCATGTTGATGATAAGCTCCAGTTTGTGGAAGAGCCAGTTAAAATCATGGAACGAGAGATCAAACGATTAAAGCGAAGTCGGATACCATTGGTTAAGGTTAGCTGGAACTCTAGGAGAGGTCCTGGGTTTACCTGGGAATGTGAAGATTCATTCAAACAGAAATACCCACAGCTTTTCATAAATCCGGGCCATTCGATTTTCCACTGCAAAGGTCTTTAGCTTTGAAGGACAAGCTTTTTGATACGGGTGGAGACTGTAACATTTCTCAATTTCAGGTCATTTTACAACTCCTATTATTATTCCCTATTTATTTTAGTCCGGTGCGCATTTACTTTTAATTTAACTTTCAAGCTAAATTGCGTAGACTAGAAATAATCATTTAACGTAAACGGTCACCAAATAAATTAAGGTTTACGTCAAGCAAGTGTTATATAATTATTAAGAAGATAATTATTGACTTTGTGCATTTTTATATTTTTATTGGTCACGTAAAAGGCTTACGTTTCGCAATAAAATACCTTTAGACACACCTCGGAAATACCTAGACTTACCTAGACTCAAACCAATAACCACTTTTAATCCTTAAAAACAAAAATTATTCAATTCTTTTATTAATAAAACATTATGGCCGAATATGGGAAAACAAAACCCATAAACCATTGGATACGTACACAATCTTGTACAATTACCTCCTAATTAAAGAATGTACCATTATAATCTTAACAAGATTTTAAAACCTTATTTCCCTCCAAGACCTACTCGTCCCACATGCCTAAACAAATAGAAAATCTTCCTAAGTACATGTACAACATAAGAATAATTAAGGCTTGTCCTTAATGTCTCTTATTTGCTTAAAACACAAGGGGTAATAACCACTTGGGATCCCTTCCTTTGCTCTTGATACTCACGGCATAAACAACATATACACAACCATAAGATTTTCAAATCTTAAGTAAATCTTATACCATAATCTTGTAATTAAGGAATGTACTGGGTGGTTAAATCAAAACCATTTGAGCTTAACTAGAAACCATAAAACCTCCTTAATAGGGCATGGTTTGGTTTGGATTAAGAACTAGGAAGCTAACTAATCCTAAAGCCTATATAAACCCACTCATGCATGACACAAAACACTTCTTACAAACACTTAGCCACCTCTAAGCAAAAACCACCTTTGTCTTCCTTGTTTTCGGGCCACACAGCCGAGACACAACACCATAATTTGCAAGCAAGTATTTTAAGGTATTCGGGTTAAACTAGGGTTGGAATATACAATCGTACATATACGATTTGGGTTATACAAATTCGGGTTTACTACACACCACTCGACACTACTCTTCAAGGAGCTAGGACCCTTATAAGTGTCTTAGCTTATGTCATGTTGAATGTTTCTGTTTCACTTTTTATGTCAGTAGAGCACGATTATCTCTGTGTTAACAAATTAAAACATGGGTCGTGCCTAGCATGGCACAACTCATGTTCACGTTTAGTAAATTGCAACACGTGTGATTTAGCAAGAATCATACAAGAAATCTAATTAGGGTTTTCTAATTAGGGTTTAAACTTGTGTTTGATTCATTGGGTTAAATCTTAACTATAAGCTTGTATTCATTAATCCTCTACACTTCTATAAGGTCTATTTATGATGTTACATTTCTATTTATTCATAATTTTTACTTTACATGTTTGTTATATATGTTAGACACCACCTAGCTTATTTTCATAAAATTGTGAGATATTACAAAGACATTATAATTCAAATCTTATAAGTATAATGATAAAATAATACATGAAATGAAAGTACATACTTAATATAAGTACTAGTTGATTTATGAGTTTAGTTTGTAAATTATTTTGTATTGAAAGTTAATTATAAGTTTATGTATAAAAAGATCATGAGGACATGGATTTTATTTGGACAAGTGTTATGGACTTTTAAGGGACTTAATATAGGCAAGATACATGGTAGGAAACTTGGTAAAAGAATTGTACAGAAGCTCTTAATAAATGGAAGTATAAAACTTGTTTTATAAAACAAAAACATGTAAACTGTTTTGGTACCTACTATTGGAATTCATGTATAAGCATATATAATTAATTTTTTATTTAACTAGTATTTATCACAAGGATCGTAAGCATATAATGAACTTGAAAAACCGAGTTATAACGAAAAAGATATGACACTTTTAAGTTTACAATAATTAAATGCATAAAAGTATTTTTATAAAAATATTCACTGTTTCAGATATGATATATTAAGGGAGATTTTTTTATAAAGATAGTACTTTTCATGAGGAATCCAAACATGTAAGAAACTCGAAAAACGAATTTAAATTGAAGATGATACGTCATTTATAAGTTAAGTTACAAAGTATTTTTATAAAAGTAAATTTATAAAAATAATTACTGTTCACAATAGTAACTATTGGATTTTTTTTCCTAAATAGAAGTTTTAATTACAAAGACGTGGACATAAGAATCACTAAAAACCGAATTAAAACGAATGAGATACAATTAAAATACGATTTCAACGATTAAAGTTATAAAAAGTATTTTTATAAACTTTCACTTACTGTTACTGTTCATAACAGTAATTAACCATATAATAAATATATATTTTATTAGACTTTTCAATTACGAATCCGTACATATAAGAAACGTTAAAAACGGGATTAAAACAAGAAAGATATGATATTTTTTCTAAAGGTAATATTTATAAAAGTATCTAAACTTGCAAATAATATTTTCTCAAACAATTAAATTATTTATATAATTAAATTATATACATAATACATCAAGTGTTTCTTTTGAAAATTAACAAATTATTAGGCAATTATATTATTTTTACAAATTCAAATACAAGGACATTTGTTTTACAAGTACAAATTAAATTGTTTAATTTGATAAATTAAACAAACACTTTTAGGTGGTGGTGTAACTATATAACTTGTGATGTAGTATTTATATTAAGTACTTCGTACTCATACGACGTATATTTAATTAGGTTGCATTCGGTCTTATCTGTGACGTTTCCATTCACTTGATTCATATACTCCAGTTTATTCACTAAGGTGAGTTCATAGCCCCATGTTTTACAATATCAATGATTTACAACTTTTGGGGCGAGATACATGCATTGTTTTACAAATTAGACGCAAGTGTACATTTTATCATGATTACGTGTTTGCCTAAGTAGCGATAACCCATATGAGCCCATTATCATGAACTGTCAATTACTTGTTGTGAGCGCGAATGTTATAAATAGATCTATTTTGGATTGACATCCCCATCCGGGTGAGTAGCTCTTATTGGTGTCACGGAGTGAACCAACGAATGTATACCATGTCAGATTTGGGATGTTTCGGGTTGAACATCGTCATGGGCAATGTGGCAATATTTATATTGCATTCATACATGTCGAGCTTCAGTGTCATGAACTTAGGGAAACGTAAATATATTTTGTGATGGGTGTACAAGTTGCATAATCACGGGGAAATCTTGCGGTCCTACATTATATTTACATAAACCTATGAATTCACCAACTTTATGTTGACGTTTTAAGCATGTTTTTCTCAGGTCAATGAGGCATGAGGTGCTAAGGATACATTGGGGATACTCTTTTGGGGAGTCATGCATAAAAGATTTGGAGTCATTACATCTTGAGATTTTTGTTATGATCTAAAATCTTTGTTATCAAATGTTGAACAATTTAAGCCGTTGCGCTTTGTATTAAACAATTTCAACAAATCCAATGTATCGTATTTTAAACAACTCTTTTAGAGATCGTTCTCATATCTTGTGCTATTGATCTATGAAGTAACACTCCCGGACTTATTATTCCGCTGCGACCCTATTTGGGGGTGTTACACCGTACATATTGGGCACTTAAAAATTGTAACCCTGATCTCATCGCAGATGGTGAGAAAAGAAGGTTTCAACTTCATAAACTAGATGAACTTCGCCATCAGGCATATGAAACTCTTATCTATATAAAGCAAGAACCAAAGTCTGACACGATCGAAAATTAAAAATAAGGAAAGACTTTAAAAAAGGAAACAAAGTGCTATTATTCCACTCAAAATACAAATTCAAACAGTTAAAACTTAGATCTTGATGGCTTGGACCATAGATTGTGAAACATCAATATCCATTTGGATATGTTGAACTATATGGAAAAGATGGCAAAACTTTTATTGTTAATGGTCATAGAATCAAGCTATATCATGAAGAAGATTGTTACAATGACAAAAGGGAAGAACTCGCACCCTTCTTCCCTAAAGAATGAAACACCGAAGAAGGAGTCTAGCTAATGACTTTGTATATTAACCGCTTCTCTGGAGGAAACCCGTGCTTTCTCTCCTTTCACCTTAAGCATGGAGGAGAACCATGTAAATATAAAAAAACGAAAAAAAAATCAAAAACCCTAAAAAGATATATATTTCCTTTTGTGTGTATTTGTTTATTTTTGCAGGTATGAAAAGAAAGAAAAAATGATGCTCACTTATGGATAGCTCTCTCGTAACTACAGTCTCTTATGCTTCAGGAAGTCTCGTTTTCCCTCAGTTTTTCCATTGGTTTATATTTATCAGTTTTTACATTGAGGGCAATGTTCAACTTAAGTGTGGAAGAGGAGTCAAATAGGAAAAATTAAAATATCATTTCCCTCTATGCTTGCCCTGTAATCTGGCCACATTTTAATTGATATTATAAAAAAAATTAATATATAGTTCTTCTTCTAAAAAATGATAAAAAATGTATCTCACTTAGTAAGGCAAATCAACTCGAATTGTCATTTTTTTTTATTTTTTTTTTGTTTTTTTTTTTTTTTTTTTTTTTTTTTTTTTTAATTTTTTTTTTTTTTTTTTTTTTTTTTTTTTTTTTTTTTTTTCTTTTTTTTTTTTTTTTTTTTTTTTTTTTTTTTTTTTTTTTTTTTTTTTTTTTTTTTTTTTTTTTTTTTTTTTTTTTTTTTTTTTTTTTATTTTTTTTTTTTTTTTTTTTTTTTTTTTTCTTTTTTTTTTTTTTTTTTTTTTTTTTTTTTTTTTTATTTTTTTTTTATTTTTTTTTTTTTTAACCGCACAAAATAATCCACCCTAAATTGAGAGGTAATTATTGTCATTTTAACCAGCACAAAATAATCCACTAAATTGTGAGGTAATTATAGCCTTTTGATGCATACTTATTGCATATTTTATGAGAGTGCCGGTAATTTAGTAGCTCTAGAACTTGTGCTTGATTATCATTTACTAGACCGCAGTGAGGTTAATTTATAGACAATTTAGCATGATAAGAGGTAATTTAATCCTATATGAGCCTGGTAGTCTGTAGCACTCGCTCTTAGTTCTAAAAACTCCCAAATACAATATGCTCAATACTTAAGTTTTGTGCCAGCCTTAGTCAAAGTTATCATAATACATTTGGTGTTAATTTTTTTCTTCGCAAAAGTGATATGTTATGTTATTATAAGGCTTTCGCTCGGCATATGAAATCATTATATCTCCCATGCTTCACCCACATCATATTACCACATTATGCCTCTTTTAGATTTTGTTTGGTGCTCACGCCCCATCGGTCATGTTTATTTGTCCTGTACAAGCATATGGTAGCTATCTAGATTATGTCTGTGCAAATTAAGTGATCTCACAAACAGAAACCCTATATGAGTGACTTGTGTGAATAAAAATAAATATATCCCTTCTGTGAGGTGCTTATATTATATGTCTATGCCTGAAAAGTTATAAACCAGATAAACACTTGTGAAAATAAAAAAATTAATTTTTCTCCACGTGTACGATAAATGAATTTTGTTTTGTTGCTTTGATTGATTGAGGGCAAGCAATAGCTAAATGTGGAGGGATTTGATAACGCCTTAATTATACATATTTTCGGTGGCATTATTGTATATATTATTAGCATTTCTCGTGAACTTTCGATACTTAATAGCACGAAATATGTGCAGGTCCACTTGAAGATAATCTGAGCATGAATTGGTAAAGATACAAGTGTTTATGTCAAATGGAAGTCAAGCTAAATGAAGACAGCAAAACAAATAAAAGAAACAAGCAAAGTGCGGCGGTTTTCCTACTAAGTGCGTCGCATTTCTGCCCGAAAGTCAAAATTAAGTCAACAGCAAAGTACGCCGTACTTTCCTACCTTGTGCGGGGTACTTCTCCAAGCATTTATGAAACTCTAGCATCAAGTACCTAAAGTAGGCCGCACTTTTCTATAAGTTCGCCACACTTGTCCCCCTACTCAGCCTATAAATAGAGGCCATCTCTCACACCATCAACAACAATCTCATATCATTAAAGTACTATTTAGTTATGAATTTTCAAGTATTTTCAGAAAAGAACACCGAAAGAGCAGGGTATATTTGGATCGAATAAAAGGGTTATATAGTTTTGGTTATTTGTAATCTGGTTACTTGTGAAACTTGTGTAATCCATAATCTAGCTGAATCTAGTATATTATCTATTACTCTTTTCATTCCTGTTGTCATGAACTCATTAGCCATGAGAGGCTAAACTTGTAATGACTACTTGGATATGTTAATATAATAAAGAAGCATTTGGTGTTATTATGATGTCGTTAATCACATGTTTATGTTAAGAACCTACTGTATTTGATCTTATAAATCTTGTTTATCAGTCTTGATTGTATATGCATAATGGTATAGGTCAAAAGACCCATTGTGTATTATATGGTTTTAAAGATGTGTCTATGAATCTTTATCATTTGGTTGGAGGAATCCGATTATGTTAATTGATAAACAAAATAGATTTGTTATTGCAATGACATTGGTTAATTGGTGGAAACACTTTACTTAGTCAATCAAACGTAGGCCTTGGGTTAAAATGGATGATTTGTGAAAACGCTCTTTTAACGAAAAATATTTTTGTGAATTAAGAATAAACTGAGATTATGATTACCACCATTGCTACTGAATTATATGAACTATCTGAGTAGTTATATTTCCTTATTATTTAATTTCCTTGTTATTACTTAAAATCCTTATTTGCTTAAAGTTACTATTGTTTTTCTTAAATCTGAGATTATTGGGACATAAACAAGTCCATGTGAATGACCCGCTCTTACCTAAAATATTATACTATATACGTGGGTTATACTTTTACCCGTATGTTGTGTTTTTAGTCAAAATCGGTATTTCTAGTCTTATAAATTTAAAGCTTTTACAACACATCACACGCATTGACATTCCTAGTATAATTAGAACCTTTTCATCCTCAACAATGTCAAGGATAACAAAATCTATAGGAAAAATGAACTTATCAATTTTTACTAGGATATTTTCAATGATTCCCTTATGGGATTGCATTGATTTTTCTGCCATTTCTATTAGCATCCTAACAAGTTTGGGATTACCCAAACCTAATCATTAAAACATAGAAAATGGCATTAGGCTAATGCTTGCACCCAAATCAGCTAATGCATTACTAACAGTCATGCTACCAATTATACAAGGAAGGATGAAACTCCCTAGATATTTCTTCTTTGGTGGAAGCTCATTTTTCAGGAATGCTAAACATCGAGCATTTAGCCTAACCATAGACACCTCCTCAATTATTGTATTTTTGGACACGAGATCTTGCTAATCTTTTGTATAATCATGAGTTTGCCTAAGAATGTCAATCAAAGGAGTGTTAACCGGTATTTTCTCCAAAATTTCCATGAACTTCTTTTCTTGTTCTTTAGCAATTCTCCTTTTTATCTTCTCAGCAAAGGTACCAATAATAGGCGTGGATCTAGGAGTTTTGTTACTTTCACTTTTTTTCACATCATTCTCCTGCTCAATAAGATTTGACAAAATAGATGTACACAAAACAGTGTTAAAATCAAGAGAAGTAGGACAATAAGTATTTGGACTATGCTTTGTAGGTACTGTCTTGACTTGATTGAACGATTTTGAATCATTAGTCATAGAAGCATGAACCAAGGACCAAGAATCTTTAACGAAGCCGTCAATGCTTGGAAGGAAAAGCCAAATTTTAACTGGGCACGCGCCCAAACATTCACAAACCCACGAAACAACTTACTCTCTACCTACTCGTCTAATTACCAAACGAAGCTTGAGAAGGCACTAGTCGACTTTGACTCTCACCAAGAAAAAAGACTTTCTAGCCTAAGAACTCAACTTAGACAACAACAAGACCACATGATTAGTAAAGTTAATCCTTTATGGAAGACCGTTTCTAAAAAGCTTGATGACACTCTCCTTTGTGACACTGCAGGAGGCCCCACAACTCAAATGAAACATCTACCGGCTACCATACTAAAGAAGAGCTTCGAAGCAAGGGAATCAAAAGCCCATCAAAATTACTCCCCTCAAAGTATCAATCTCAATCATCCGTAATTAAACAAAACAAAAATCCCTCGTCTCCAAAACGTGTTAACTTCATTAATTCAATCGTCATTCTAAACAAGGAGGATGAAGCTGAGGAAGAAGGTACTGTTGAGCCCAGCAAAACTGAGTACACAAACTGTAAAAATGCAAATGAAACTGATAAAGATGTTGAAAGCGAAAAGGAAATCGAGGAGGAAACTAAAGAAGGAACCAAAGAAGAAGAGGAAGATGAGCAAGAAAGAGAGGGCAACCCCAAAGACACCAACACCATTGTATACATTAAAGAACGAAGAGATATACCACTAATGGAGCAGAAAGACATAACTACTGTTGGTAATTTTGGGTCTAACAAAGATGACGAGGGAATTGAATGGTTAGATGTTGAAGAACCTCTAGATTTAGTTGACACAAGTGAGGAATCGGTTTATGAATCATTGATCAAGGAAATGCCTAAATGCTCACTTAATTATGACTTTAGGATCAAAAAGGGTGACTCAAGAAACCTTAAAATTCCCTACATGATAGGTCATAAATTTACAGCTAACGCCTACATTGATGCTGACCTACCCATAAACATCATGTCCTTGGCCTATTATAACTCTATTAGAAAGAATGGATACGAGTATAGGGGAACAAATTTTGTTAGATTAGGAAGGGATATGCACGCATTTGTAGGAAATATGAGTTACGTCATAGATTTTACCATTTTGGAAAATATTGAGACTAACATCGACCCTAGCTTGTCCCATGTGATCTTCAGATGACCCTTCATTGAAATCGCATGTCTGGCTATAAATAGGAAACACGGGTTAATGACTTTCATGGATGCAACTAAAGAGATCACCTTTAAGACGTCATATAAGGACCCAAAGAGGAGCGGATTTTCTAGTGAAGGTCATGATTTATTGTCACCTAGTGTAATACTTAGTGAAGATGACTATGATAGAGGATGTAGGAATCTATTCGACTTAGAAGAAGGGTTTCATAGGAACAGCATTAAGCTTGGACCCGAATATGTAACTGGAATGGATGATGAAGGAGAAGTTACGTAATAAGGTGTGACTTCGAGTCTAGCTACCAGACTCATAAATAAAGAAAAGCGCTTTTTGGGAGGAAACCTAATATTTACTTTTCCCGCAATTAGGAGTGTCGTGTGTTTTAATTCTTTATTTTTTGTTTTATTATGTTTGAATTATTTTGTAATCATGCTTTGTTTGTTTATAACTTCGTCTTATTTGCAATCAAATGTATTTTGCAACAAAATGATTATAGGGGAATATATCCGATTTTTAAGAACCAAAATTCAAACATTTAAAATAAATTGCTTAGATTAATTCACGCCAGTTTCGAGTCATATGATTGTAACGATTAATTCCAGGTTTTTATGTAGTGATTTCTTCAGATTTAACTAATAAAATTGCGTGCAGGAAATTTCTCATAAAAAACGAAGAAGAATTTTTCACAAACGCTGGAGACGGCGTCAAGATTAACACCCGACGGCGTCGCGTCTCCAGGCATGTGAAGATTCAAATTTTTTTAGTATTTCTGAAAAATAAAATATGCAATGTTTAAAATTTGTAATTCTTTTGTAAACTTGCATAAACCTATAATTACATCATTACTCTCATCCTATCTTTACTGCTTTCATAAAGTTAAAACCCTAAACTTACATTGTATTTATATCTATCCCGCTGATTTTATGCTTGGTGTAGTTGTCTTTGTCTTTGATTACAGGTTATAATTGACGAGAAGAAGCTTGGAAGTTCTTAGGAAGTTTCATTGGATGATTCTTGGAGGAACATTTAGCCAGTTATCGCATGTTTCTTCTCCATTATTGAGCAAATCAGGGGAGTACTAGTTTATTTTCCATGTTTTCTTTTCCCTTTATTCATTTTTACGGGTACTTCTATAGAACATTGAGGACAATGTTCAACTTAAGTGTAGGGGGAAAATAAGCCTTAGAAACTATTCCTTCATTTACCATTTGCTTTATTCCTTAAAATGATGGGTAATATATCGAAACATAGCATAAAAAGGTAAATTTGACCTAAATTTAGAGTTTTTTTATGACACATACCGACGAAAACCGAGTATTAATAGCGTCTCATGGATAGGAATGTGTATGAGTAGCACAAAAACCCTTAAAATTCCACCCTAAAAATGTGCGGTTCGCCTTTAGATATATAGGAATTCGGGTATCCATTATTGATACCCAAGATGATTCCACCTTTAGCAATTACGAGTTAAGGTTCGAATGCAGACATATGTGTCTATTCTGTCATTATGGATGTGTACGTATGATCTTTGTCGCCTTTTTAGAACATTAAAATCGGTTCAAAGAATCATATGAGTGTACCGGTAGTATACTAAATTCTAGAACTTGTTTTTGTGATGCATCCCGAGACCGCATAGTAAGTATTAGGATTTGCTAGATAAGAGGCACTAGGATTAACCCATATTTTAAACCTGTAATTGTTATGATGGTCACACCGATCATATAACTATTCTACACCTTTGCCATGCACTCACTTTTAGTGCAGGATACCCCTAGTACAACCCTTCAAGCCTATCCTTTTTCACAGTTCTCATATTTTTCTGGTTAAGCCAGACTATTAATGAAGAGCATTGTCACCCATAGACCAATCGTTACACCCAAATCGCCTTAGCCTACCTTATATGTACTCACTTTTGGTCCATTATTGTTTTAACCTAATTTAATTATTTGAGTACACGGTTTCTAAGTCATTATCCTTGTAAATATAGTTTTGGGACGATTGGGATTCATGGTAGTATTCATCTTATGAAGAATTGGGAAAGAAGTAATTTATTACCCCCAATAGAGCTCAATAAGCTTCATGTTATTTTGATCCAACTCAAATCGAGTCATTAGTTAGATTGTAAATAATCAAGTATGTAAAAGTTTAACTGTAGGGGTGTATCTATAAACCCCCATGATGTATTAAATGTTTAAGCAATGGCAGGGTAAAAGTGTACGAAAAAAATGAGAAAAAAAGAAAAGAAAAGAATCGAAAAATATATATATAAAAAAAGTTAAGAAAAAAAAGTACGGGCTGCCATTTGCTTATGTCTATGTTTATATTAGAGTTAAGAAAAGAAAAAGAAAGAGATTGGTGTAGAGTTTTGTAGAGTTTGTATATTTTGTCCGAGTCTTTAGCTTAGCAACCAAACCGACGTGTATTCTTATAAATAATTAGCTAACCATTCCACTCCAAATTCACCCAAAAGTCACCACCCAAATATATCCCATCCGTTTATGTATACGTTAATGTTATCTTACACTTACACCCTACAACCCTTTAAAAGACATCTTTGACAGTAATGAATAATGCTTGCGCCAAGCGATGGAGGTTTGATCCTTTACCAAGCCTATGGTAATTTATATGCTATGATAGGTAATGAGTGTTGATTTTCTGTTTCCCTTTTATGTTATAATTTATTATACACTCGAGTGAAAGAGAGAATCCCAAACACTTATGTGAGGTGCTAGTATAAACTTTTCGTGCTTTAATTATGAGGTCTAGAAGGTTGTATTATAAGATACTTTTAAAGAGTAGGTTAAATGACCCTCATATTGCTATTGTCTAGGTAGAAAATCCCTTTTCCTTGAGGACAAGCAAATCCCAAGTGTAGGGATATTTGATGAGGTGTCATTTTATACACTATTTCAGGGTCATTTAACCTCCTAAATCATGCAAATATGCCCAGATTACGTGCTTAATAGTTTTTTTTAGGTTTTTAGCACTTGGATGACTTTTGGAGGAAATACACGTGACTTGGGCTCATTTAGAGAAGAAACGGACAAGATTACGGACCTACACCAAATCTCATGATGACTTTTGCAAACAGTGGCTAGAGTGGCGTCCGCAAGCATTAATAAAGCGGGACACGTCGTGATCAATCTTAGTGTCGCGGTCGGATTATGCGACGGTGGTAGGACGTGGGCCGACTTAACAGGATCTAGAAATCATCTACATGGCGACGACGTCAGGAAGTAAAAGCGACCGTGTCGCATCGGACAATATATATATTCATTTTTTCGGGTTTTAGTGTGTAAACTTTTGGGGATAATTTGGTTTAACCCTAGGGAGGACAAACCCTAGTCGTTTTACGAGCTTTTTATAGATCTTTTTAGGGCCTCAAAACCCTATTGTACTACCTTGAATCCATGTTTTAATCAAGTGGGGTATTTATCTTTAATCATTCAATATATCTATGTGTTGTTTGATTAATTTATCTTCTTGCTTTCTTTATAACATGCGAGGCTAAACCCTCCTTTGTATTTATCTATGATTGCATGAAACTTGGGTTGTAGATCCTTTTGATGTTACTTCTTGTTGATGAAAGTGCGCGTTATGCTTTAGAAAACCATCCTTTGTCTATATCGCTGTTGATATGTCTAGGGAAACGCGAGTAGTGTAGAAAGGATACCATCGGGCACCAGTCTTCATACTACCTTACCTCCTTATATGGTTGGTCCCTCTTAAGTTATTTTACATGCATTTAATATACTCTTAGGGGCCTTGTAATAATCTTCATACTACCTTACTTGTGCGTTTCCTTAACGGAATATTAAATAGACGGTGGGTTCATGTAATCTGTTCATGCCCTAAGAAATACTTACACAGATCATCACAAGTGTGACAAAGCAACAGATCTAGGAGAAGCAATCTGAGGAGTAGTGCATGATTAGGTAAATACATTTACTTATCATAAAAGTTATCACCAGTAGATTAGATATTAGTTTAATTAATAGTTAAATAAACCAACCTCTCAAACCATAGATTTTACCTGCTTTTTATTAAACATAAAAATACAAAAATAATCTTCTCTCAGCCTCTAGAATTTTGTTAGACTGTAATCAAGCCTTCCCAACCTATTTCCCTAGAGAACGATAACAACCCCCGAGTCTTTCCTATACTACTACTACAATGGTTAGGTACTCTGCCTAGGGAGTTGTAAAACTTCTTGTTGAAGTCCTACGAAGACCGCATCACCCGAACACCTGAACAAAACGGCATTGTCGAAATACAAAACCGTACTCTTATTGATGCTGCTCGAACAATGATAAGTGCTGCTAAAGTCCCTTTGTTCTTTTAGGCTGAAGCAATTGCAACAACATGTTTTACACAAAACCGTTCACTAGTAATTCCTCGACATAAGAAAACACCTTATCACATCATCAATGGCCGAAAACCGTCTGTAAAATTCTTTTACTTTTTTGGCTTGTTATGTTACATCATCAGAGATGGAGAGAATCTTGACAAGATGAAAAAAAAAGGTGATGCATGTATTTTTGTAGGGTACTTTACTCAGTCAAGAGCTTATCGGGTATATAACAAGAGAACTAGAGTAACAGTTGAAACGATTCATGTTAACTTTGACGAATTGCCTCATATGGCGTCAGATCATGTCAGTTCTGATCCCCTTCAACAATGTTCGACAACGGCACTTAAACTAGTCAGTTTAAGTCCTGGACCCCAAAGTCAAGAAAATGTTCCTCAAGTAGCTGAGACAGTAACAACGTCAAATGAGCTGGATTTGCTATTTAGTTCGATGTTCGATGAATTACGTAATAGAACTACTCTAGTTGTGTCCAAGTCTTCCGCTGTATCTGCTGTTGATATACCTGATCAACGTCAACAACACAACACACCTACATCTACTTCAACAGCCGTTGCTGCAGATACCTGTATTGAACATTCAAACAACACCTGAAACTACAAGTTAAGCACCAACTGTCACTGCTGCTGAGAACATTAATCAAGCAAAAAATAATAAAGAAAATGCACAAGTTGAAGAAGACAAATTTATCAACATCTTTAGTACACTGGTACATAACGAGGGGAGACGTCGTCTCGTTATGTTGACTCGTCAAACATGCATACTAACTATCAACGACATCCTTCTGAACATCATTGGACAAAAGATCATCCGTTAGAACAAGTCATTGAAAATCCTTCTCAATCAATTAGAACAAGACGTCAGCTAGAAACAGATGGCGAGATGTGTATGTTCGCACTCACCTTGAGTCAAACCGAACCAAAGAACATCAAAGAAGCCATGCCTGATTCTGCAAGGATTGAAGCGATGCAGGAAGAACTTCACCAGTTTGATCGATTAAATGTATAGGAATTAGTCGATAGACCACTATGCAAAAATGTCATTAACATGAAGTGGCTCTAGAAAACAAACGTGATGAAGAGAATAATGTAATTCGCAACAAAGCTCGTCTTGTAGCTAAAGGATATGGTCAAAAGGAAGGAATTGATTTCGAAGAGTCATTTGCACCAGTTGATCAGTTGGAAGCTGTCCGGTTATTCGTTGCGTATGCTGTACATAAATCATTTCCAGTATACCAGATGAACGTCAAGACAACATTTCTTTACGGACCTCTAAATGAAGAAGTGTACGTAAACTAGCCAGATGGATTTGTAGACCCATATTATCCTGACCAAGTCTACTATCTCAAGAAGGCATTATATGGACTCAACAAGCTCCAAGAGCATGGTACGATGAACTCTCTAACTTCCTTGTATCCAAAGGGTTCTCCAAAGGTTCTATTGATCCAACTTTGTTCATTACTAGAAAAGGGAAGACATATTGCTTGTGCAAATTTACGTTTATGACATTATTTTTGGTTTTACAAACCTAAAACATTCTAAAAAGTTTGAAAAACTAATGCACAACAAGTTTGAAATGTCTATAATGGAGGAGCTAAAATTCTTCTTAGGAATTCAGATCCACCAATCCCCATGTGGTATCTTTATAAACCAAGCTAATTATGCTCAAGAGACACTTAAAAAGCATGGTATGACCTTATGTGATAGCGTTGGTACTCTAATAGCTACTAAACCCCTAGATGCTGACTTGAGTGGAACTCATGTTGACCAAACAAAATATCGTAGCATGGTCAGGGCACTCATGAACTTAACAGCAAGTAGACCGGATATTATACATGCAACATGTTATTGTGCTCGTTATCAAGCGAGACCAACTAAAAAGCACCTCAGGGAGGTTAAACGGATCTTTTGGTACCTTAAGAATACCATTAATATGGGACTCTGGTATTCAAAGGACACCGGTTTTGAACAGACTGCTTTTTTAGATTCGGATCACGCGAGCTGTCTCGATTCACGTAACAGCACATCTGGTGGCATACAATTTCTAGGTGGTGATAAGCTAGTCAGCTGGTCGTCAAAGAAGCAGGACTGCACTTCAATGTCTTCAGCAGAAGCCGAGTATGTGTCTCTATCTGCGTGCTATGCTTAAGTTATATGGTTGAGAACTCAGCTCACAGATTATGGCTTTCACTTTGACAAAATACCTATGTATTGTAATTCAAAGGCAGCCATAGACATCACGTGCAATCCAGTCCAGTATTCCCATACCAAGCACATCGATGTCAGATATCACTTCATAAAGGAACATGTTGAAAAGGGTATAGTTGAATGATTCTTTGTCGGAACTGAATACCAGTTAGCTGACTTGTTTACTAAAACCTTACCTGAAGATAGGTTTAAGTATCTCGTCAGACGACTCGGTATGAGATGTTTGACTCCAGAAGAACTGGAGCATCTGGCAAACGAATCTGCTTGATCCATCAAACATCAAATTTGTAAATATTTTCATTTTTCTCTTTATTTTGATTTATAAATATTTTTGGAAAAAGAAAATACAAAAATATAAAACCAAGAAACAGAAAATACAAAAATATAAAATCTAGAAAAAAATATAAAATCAAAAAATTTCAAAAATACCAAAAAGAATCTTCTCGACATGTATCTTGGAATCGATAAAATTTACGTACCTAGAAATTTCGATTAACATTGACACGGGTGTATAAATGAAGTTCGAGCAAGAGTTCAAACGTTTCAAAACATGTCATTTCTAAATTTTCTAAATGACTTATGTGCAAATCAGTACATAACTTGGACCTCAATGTAAGGAAAGTGTATCTTTAAAGATAACTTATCCTGTCAACGAGAAAGTCAATTTTCTCGGTCTTGAGCTTCTATACAAAACAATTAAAAGTTTTGAGCTCATGACTATGGCTTACAGTTACATTAGACTATAACCCGGACCCAAATGTTAGGGGAGTGTACGCATAAGTGCGCTTACTCTACGAATAGAAGAGAAGTCTTCTATCATGGTTTAAAAAAAATTGTTAAACATAATTTTTCAAAAGAACTTTCAATGTTAAATTGTTTACAATATAATTTGTGGTATCTTTATATAATAAATGGTATTTGTTAAAATTGTGTGTTCAACACTACCTTCCTCAATTAAGTTTAAAAATTATTGTATCAGTTTTCCCAAAATGTCATATTTATGTAGATTAATTTTTGAGGGGGAGCTCTTAAAACCAAAGCCTTTAATTTTTTTTGGATACATCTCATCAATGTTAATTTTATGTATAAAAAAACATTCAGTGAAATTCAAATGTGGTACTCCAATATCAATTATAATATACACTATTCACTAAGGCATCTCACTCCGCCTTCAACATATTTGTGGTGTCATATATTTTTCCTTGTAATGTCAAGTTTTAAAAGTTAGTGGTATCCCACATACTGTGTTGAAGGGGAGCTATCAGAAAAATGAATTCATGCAATATGGTGGTATAATTTTTCTCCCCATAGAATTTTTCATGTCACAAATTTTAATCAATTGGTATTTCAAATACTAAAAGATTTATTATTTTAAATAAGGAGAGAAAATGTGATCTAGAAAAATATGATCTTTAAGACTCTAAGTGCAACTCTTTCCTTCGTGTGCGAAACCATTTCAAATCTCGATGCACATGTATAGGGGGGGTATTTGAAAATAACAATGTCATAAAATAGTTGTATGGTTTCTATCTCTATACCCACAACCAATTAACTCACGACGCCGATAAAGTCATAAGATGGTTAAGGTTAGGTATAAGTCCTATGATCCAACCAGAACCGGAGTGATCTACCTAAGGACAATCCATAGTCAGAAATAGCAATCCTTAGGTATGATTAGAGATGAATGAGAATAAGGGAAGAATGCCAACTAAGGTTGAGCTAACACTGGAATAATCAAAACAAGGTGTTAGTGATGACGACTTGGTAATCATTAAAGGGGTTGAAGAATTAAAAAGAAATGTATGGATATAGGGTGAAAAGAAAGAAGCCCTCCACACACCTTAGGCAGAAACCAGGTCAATACATAATCTATCAAAATCACAAAGATGATTGTTGGTATTGAAGAAAGTCGTCATGGACCCAGTGATGCAATGCACAACCCTTCCTAGCCATTTGAGTTTCTCTCAAAAGAGACTTGTCTCATTTGTCATGGAGATACACACTATTGACATCTCACTCTAAGATTGTTGATATTGAATAGGTAGCAGTCAGCTCCAGCCTCTGAGTACTAAAACCAAAGTGCACAAATCGAGTCTAGAGCCAGAAGAGACCATAATTATAAATCTCATTAAGACACAATCCATTTATAAAACTTGTTGTTCACCCTTAAATAACATTCGGTAACAAAGAGTCCTACGCATTATCCTTAAGATCTTACCAGAACATTCAGAGTGATACTCTATATTATTCACAGTGACGAATGGAAATCTTCTAGAGTCAACCTCAAACAGCTCCACGGTAGGTGACTTGCAAGATTCTATATGAATCAAGCTTGTGATAACTAGATATCGATTTTGGTCCAGTAAATGAATTGATGACTTAATCAGAAAAATGGCAACTATCTGATTCACTCTTACCATGTTGTCTGCTTTGAGACATTTTGGTAATGAGAACAAGCAAGCATGGTGAATCTGATACATCTGTGTTAGAAGATCTTACGTTTTGAGCTGGAAACCCTGTCAAGGATATACTTTGATTATACCTGATCACAGGTATAGTATTTATACTATAAAACGGGGAACCGGTGCTTATCGTAACCTAAAATCAACGAATGACAAACACATTTCGTCCATATCCGCTATTTATTACTAACATTCAAATGTAGGTACAAACGTCAGTGTTGCAGCCCCATTCCAGCCAAGTTGGATTCATTACCATGTGCTCATACTCAAGCTTAAAAAGTCATTCATTCTGCTTAAATGCAACAAGAATGTTATCAGTCAGAAAGCTTGTGTTTATGTCAAACTTGGCAACTCTGATAATCATGAACTTCTTCATCATCAAAGATCTTCAAAGTCAAATCAAGAATTGTATTCTGAGGAGATTTTAACCAAAGAAACATTCAATAGAAGAGATTGTTAGCCTTGATGAAGAAAAGGAGGTTGAAAGCTTTCAAGACAAGTGTGAGCATGTCGGTCAAAAGCATAAGCTGATCAAGAGAGTCAAATCAAGATGATTCAAGATAAGGAGATGATGCAAGATGAAAGATCTCAAGCACTCAAATTCAAAAGATAAAGGCTCAAGATCAAGATCACATAAATAACACCGAAAGAATGTCATCAGTCGTCTCAAGCATTAATGAACAAAGCTGTTACAAACAAGAAAAGACGAAGACAAGACCAAAGAAGGAAAAGTTTAAGAGTCAAACCAAATCTTCAACATTGGAGAAGATAAAGCCAATTTAAGATAACCTCCAATAAGAATGTCAACAATAGGGAGATAAAAGTCGACCTCAACATTGGGGGAGATTGTTAGCCTTATTTTTATATAAGTCGAACAAGAATGTTATCGGTCGTCTTAGTCACAATTAGTCTTGTATTTTAATAGGCTCGTCGGGTTTAACGGGCTTGGACTTTAAGCTAATATTGTCCATGTTTCGGGCTAAAGCCCAACATAAACCAAGCCCGGCCCAAGTAAGCAAGTCCATACGCCTAGTATGTGGCTTGGACTATAAATAGACCCCTCCTAGCATGTTTGGAGTGTGTTGGTTACCATTTCTCACATAGTAATCATAACACTCTCTTTCTCTCTCTAGATTTCTCTCTCTAACTTCTTTCTCTCTTTTCTTCTTTACTTATTTCGTGCTTATGGCTTATTGGTAAAGCTTATTAGTTGTGTTTGGATCTTATTGTATTGGGATAACATATATCAGTTTGTATAAGCTACGACGTAGCCATAAGTGATGAGCTACGTCGTAGTTCCTCAAATGCAAATATATGTACATAATCCTCAATAGCTATGGCGTAGTCCATGGAGTGAAGCTACGCCGTAGTTTCTACAACTGTAAAATCTTCATTAGAGCTACAACGTAGTCCCTACGGGTCAACTACGCCATAGTTGGTCTTGATCCGGGTTTCTTATATTAGTCAAGTCATGGCTACGGCGTAGTCCCAACGGGTCAGCTATGACATAGTTTCTTCCTAGAAACTCTCCTTAGTACATTCTTCACACGCACCCTTCCATTTACGCACATTTCTACTCAAAGCTCATATTTTCCTAAAAACAAAATAGGAAGAAATTAAGTAAACATTTCTACATAAATATAGCAATTATGAGCATTTTATAAGAGATTTTGATATTGAAAAGCATAAAGGATTTGATGTTATCACGTGACGAGAAAATTCCAATGTCACACCGAAAGTGACGTCTTTGATATGATGAGTTTTGCAAAAATTTTTGGGTAAAATCATAAAAAATTAAGGTTTTTAGAAATTTTGTAAGGTTCTTGGTCGAATGGTACTTTTTAGCAAAAGTTTTCATTTAGCAAAAAAAAGTCGCCATTTGTTAGAAGTTGCTGTTTGATCAAAGAGCAGAAGTTACGGTTTGAGCCTTTTTCCAAAGTTGCGATTTGAGCATTTCTACAAAAGTTACGGTTTGAGTTTTTTTGCAAAACATGCAGTTTGATCTTCTAATCAAATGGAAACTTATGCAGTTTGACTTGTCAACCCATGTAGTTTGACCTAGTCAACTTGCGCAGTTTGACCTCTTCATTGGGCAGTTTGACCTAGTTAACATCTGCAATTTGTCTACATTTCAAGAGAAGTTTGACTCGTCAACTTATGCAGTTTGACTTGCCAACACATGCAGTTTGACCTAGGCAACTTGCGCAGTTTGACCTCTTTATTGGGTAGTTTAACTTAGTCAACATCTACAGTTTGTCTACATTTCAAGAGAAGTTTGACTTGTCAACTTATGCAGTTTGACTTGTCAACTTATGCAGTTTAACTAGTCAACACATGCGGTTTGATCTAAGAATCATGCGGTTTGATCAATTAACCTTTAAAGTCAAATTCATTTACACAACAAGCCCTTATACCACGATTACACTTTCATGAAAACATTATATAGACAATGTTCATTCGTTAACGACAACTTATTACAACATTTTTCCGGGATTAACAACATTCAATCCAAAATACAAAACATGCTAAAACGATTCTATAACATTAAAGATTCACTAAAACATCAAATCGGCTAGTATTGGAATATAACGACAGATGACTATGGGGTTTTTATACGGTATTTCATATTTGAGATTGAAGTGGGTTTCACGAAGGCCTCTACTTATTTCATCATCGAGACTTCCTTCTACTTTCTACCTCTTTTCTTTAAACCCCTTTATCAATCGATGACTTGCTTAAACGTATACAGCTTATGATTGAGACTTGAATTATCTAGTTCCTAGTAGACGGGGTGGTTGGTTGAAGACCTGGTTAACTATCACTTAAAAGAGTTACGTTGTAGTACTTAGTGTCACACGCAGATGCCGAAGTGGATAATTTCAAAAGGTGTTGTACTTCTTATACTTTTGATGGTAGATATAGGGTACTTAGAGATTTTCTTTTATATCGTTCTTCAATCAACAATAGTGCAAGCTTAAGTAATAAATTTAGGGGATTTTACTTCATTTTCAAGTTTGGAATATTAGGTTGTCTCCATCAGTAGTAATCAGTAATAGCCGACAGAATACGAGGTTGGTAAGTTAGCCTGAGAGTTAAAAGGTTGAGATGTAATCAACAATTTTCACGGGATATTATTATGTTATTCCACGATAATGGTACTTCACAGTCTAAGCAAAATTTTCAAAGTTCTTCAACGACATTCATAACTTTTCAAGATTTGTGCTGATGACAAGAACTTCTCGAGTATATGGACGTACACGATAATGATGCTTCCGAGAGGTTGCAACCATCATGGGGGGAAATCTTGTATGTAGTGTGGTTTATTTGGGTCAATAAAGAAGGGCTATAGGCATATAAACTATTAGTTTGGAAGATTCGTGCAACGTGTAATTTGTTCAACTTCCAGGGGGATGTAGGGTATTCTACTTCACTTAGTATGGTTTGTGTAAAGTATTCTGCATACGTGAGAAGAATTGTTGCTGATTTATTGCATATACCCCTAAACGAATATTCACCAAGACCTAATGACAAGTTACAGTAGTATTTGGTGTGTTTTTTCTTCTACAAAATTCTGTTGTGCATGTCAATGACAAATAGAAGATTGTTCAAGCTACATCAAAGTTTCAGAATCTGCTCAAGATAGGGATGTTGGTTTGGGGGAAGCTGATTCAGAAACTTCGTCAAAAAGAAGTCTAATAAGAAAGCTTTTCAAGACATGTTGCATGGATTTAGGGGAAGTTAATCCAACTCATGCATACTACAATGGTTCCTGATCAAGTAAAGACACACGAGATCTAAGTTGGAGTACAAGTTTCAAGACCAGAAGACACAGATGACACCTTCAGCATTGGAATCGCTTTGGAAAACGTTTATTTTGTTGTATTTGTACTTGGTAGGAACATTGTAAGTAATTCCGTATGTCCACATATTGGGGGAAGATTGTTAGCTTTAAAATATGTTAACTAATACGGAATTACATTAGTTCATAAAAGGCTTGACATATAGGGACTAGAAATGACAAGTTGTATAAGCTAGCTGTGTCAAGACCTATAAATACTCCTCCTATACTTCCATAGGAGGGTGAGGAAATCATTTGTATTTCATAGTGTGTGTGTGTGTGTGTGTGTATGTGTGTTTCTCTTCCTTCTTACTAGAAACACATACATATTCCCTTTCTCTCTCTACATCTAATAATATGGCTACTTGTTTTTTATCCTCCTTGACCTCCGGATTGTTGTTTATGTAATGAATCTTTATGATTAACAATCAACAATTTCAAGCTTTGGGCAATCCAGAAGCAGAGATGTTGGGTTATATTACTTGGACATACTATTGGGTCAGTTCAATACCCTTTAGTCTCTTATTAGATTTGAAGGTAAAATAACCTAAGTCAAAATAGTCATGCTAAAGATAGTTTAGCATCAACTCCTTTAGAGTTCTTCGAAGAACAAAGAAGTATTCACTTCATTTCTTATGGTGCAATACCAAGCTAAATGATGTTGATCTCCTCTAGAAGCTGAACAACGTGTTTAGCTTCTAGAAGTTTACAAAGCGGGAAAAGTTTGCTTTATATCAAAAGGAATAAATCAAATCTCTTTGGAAATAACTTCTTCTAAGTTTGGTATGAAAGTAAACACTTTATGGCAGCATTACCTAGTGGCAGCATTAAATAGTATTTCAACCACCCATTTGATTCTTGACACGTGTAAAGGGAAACCTCTTGTAAACCTTAATTACTTGCCTATAAAAGGAATGTTGTATCTTGAAATTAATATGAATCTGTTGGAACTTATTGAAAACGACTAAGTGTCGTTTCTGCTGTTAGAGATGTTCGCTTCTGCTGGTAGTTCAAGTAACGTTCCTGCTGATTATGTTTCTGCTGGTCATGTTCTCGTTCCTGCTGACAGAGATAGAATCTGCTGATTATGTTTCTGCTGGTCATGTTCTCGTTCCTGCTGACAGAGATAGAATCTGCTGATTGTTATTTATAGACGTAATTAATGTAATTAAGGAATTATAGTTATATTCTAGTATTATCTCATTAATATAGGAATGAGATAAATTAGGAAGAGATTGATATTGTATGCATATCTCTTATGAAATTTTCGTTTTCCTTGTTGACCCAAATTAGGGTTTCTTCATATCTCATAAAAGAAACCATTAAGCATTAGGGATAGGCACCGATCTGTCAAAAGCACAATCAATTATTATCAAAAGAAAGATTCCATATGAGGATCGTTGTTCATTTTGTTCTTCTTTATTGAATTGTTTATGTTCCCGCCTAAACATTTGCTGGATCTCTCACGTATGTGCTTTGTGTTACATAAGCACTATACATCTCAAAGTCTTAGAAGATCTATCTAGTTCTAGATCCTAACAAGTGGAATCAGAGCTGGTAGGCTAGAAGATCTATCTAGTACCAGATCCTAACAAGTGGTATCAGAGCCTGGAGAGAGCCTCTGATAAAGAAGAATTACTTGTTACCACAACAAAACCTTGTTTCTATAACCGTGAACAATGTCAGAACCCATGCCGTCTATACCTACTCAGTCACCATTTACTTATCCTAACCCTAATCCATCTGCTTCACCTTCATTCACTCAAGATGATACCTCGGATTCTTTCATACCTGAACCCACACAACCGATCCCTACATACACTCAACCTGCTTTCTCACAACCTGCTTTCTCCCAACCGAATCAATCTTTCTTTTCACAACCTGCTGTTCACTTGACTCAACCTTCTCAGACCAACCCTAACAATGTCCAGTCACAACAGTTTCAACAGTTCCAAACAGCCACTATCTCTGCCAACAATGCAAAATTTCCTTATCTAGAGAAGGAAAAATATGAGATATGGGCTATGAAGATGGAGTACTGGATACAGAATGCTGATCATAATCTTTGGAGGATTGTTCAGCAAGGAAACAGTCCAAAGAGGTTGGGAAAAGATGCAAAAGGAAATACAATTGTTCATCCACCTGTCTCTCTTGATGAGCATGTAGCTGTACAAAGGGAGAATAAGGTGAGAACCTTGTTGCTTCAGGCTTTACCTGAAGATCATATGCCCGATTTTCATCATTATGATGATGCAAGGGATATATGGTTGGCAGTTAAGGCTAGGTTTGGTGGGAATGAAGAATCAAAGAAGATGAGAAAGACAATGCTCAAGCAGCAGTTTACAGAATTCTCTGTGACAGAAGAAGAAGGCCTACATAAGGGTTATGACAGGTTTCAGAAGATTCTGAGCCAGTTGAATCAAGTGCAGGCAAGGCCAGACAATGATGATATCAACCTGAAGTTTCTAAGAGCACTTCCTTCTTCATGGTCACAAGTTGGGTTGGCACTAAAAACAAGAGGTGGCCTTGATTCAATGAGTTTTGATGATCTGTATAACAAACTAAGGTCACTTGAACTTGATATCAGAATTGGTCATAGCTATAGTGTGAAAGCTGCTGTTGCTCCCACTCATTCTGCGTTTATTGGAACTACCTGCTCTGGCTCAAAGTCTACTTATTCTGATCAGCAGAATTTTGTTTCATCAGTTTCTCAGACATCTGGTCGTTCTGACAACATAATGGAATGTGTTTTGCATTCTTTTGTTGCTGAAAATGAACCAGATCAAGAAATGATCTATGAAGACTTTGACCAGGTTGATCAGTTGGAGATGGAAGAACTGGATTTGAAGTGGCAAATGGCTATGCTCTCTTTGAGGATTAACAGGTTTGAGAAGAAGGCAGGACGAAAGATGAACTACAATAATCAGCAACCTGCCAGATTTGACAGAAGGAAGGTTCGATGCTACAAATGTCTCCAATTGGGGCATTTTGCTAGGGAGTGTAATGTGAAGACAGTTGATGATAAGGCTAGGTATTCTGCCTTTAAGGTCACAGAAGTTAAGTCAGACGAACCAAAAGCTTTGGTCTCAGTTGATTCCATGGTGAATTGGTCAGATCATACGGCAGAAAACAAGACGGGTGAGGTTGAGAAAGTATATGGGATGATGGCTGGACTTCATGCTGATAATGGTGGTGCTGATGCTTCTGAGGCTGCTGCTGAGTTTGCTATGATGGGGATTTCTCCTAAGGTACAAAATTGTCCCCTTGGTTGTGATTCTAAACTTAATGATCTTAATAATATGTATAATAATCTTGATAGATTGTATAATGATTGTTACATTAAAGTTCAGGCATATCAAAATGCTGTTAAAACATTAGAATCACAAAAAGATTGGTACCATAAAACTCAGATTGCATTAGAAGACAAGATTAGGGTGATAAAATATTTTTTTCTTTTTTTTTATTTAAAACTTATAAAACTAGAAAAATTAAGCAAGTTTTAAAAAAAAATTATAACTCTAAAATAAGCTGAAAAATAAGCACAAAAAGCTAGCAGACTTAACTTTTTACACTACTCCAATATTAAGCTAACAGTTAATAGCAAATATCGTGGCAAAATAAGCTATGGCAAAGAAAAATAAGCAAAGACAGAAGTTAAACTACACCTAATAAGCTAAAGCAAACAAAGATAAGCACAAAAGAATAAGCAAATAAGCAGAAAAGGCAGATAAGCAAAAGGGGCTAAAGCATGCAAACAAGGCAGCCTAAAGGCACTTTTGAGGCTTATTTTTAAGCACCTAGAGGGCTCCTTAGGCTTAACAACTTATATGAGCTTAAAGCTTGGCCTAAAAGCTACAATAATCTATAAAGAAAAGAAAGTTTGAATATCATATAAGCTATTAAAAAGCCTCGTGAAAATGGTGGTTTACACATATTGCTTGGCTTTTTGGTTTTCTTAACAAACAAATATGCAATAAGCAGGCCTAGAAATAAGCTAACACATAAGCTTCAAAATGAAAAAGAAGTTAAAACAAATAGAGCCCACCTACAAATGAGCTTAAGCTCAAGGATTCAAAAGCTAAAAACTCATTTGACAAGCTAAAATTTGAAAATGAAAAAAAAATTGCTTTTAACTTAGGAAAATTACTTGACAAAATTTTTGACAGTTTTAGACTAAATCAAAAGGAAACCAAAGGGTACTTATCCTACTGCATTAGTACTCTAAAAAGACACTAAAAACAACTTTTAAAAACTTGCTTTGAGAGCTAAATCTAATAAGCACTCTAGAAACTGTTTTAATCCAACAGCTTTCAAAACCTTTTTGAAAAACTTGAAAACAATGTTAAAGACTTAAAAACTTGGTAAAACAGATTAATACAACTTAAATGATGCTTGTGAAAGTAAGAAAAGTGACCCAATGGTTTTATACCAATTCTGACCCGTTTTGACCTACTATCCCAAACACCCCTTTAAGGTATCAAAAACCAATTTTAAAACAGATTGACCAAAATTTAAGCAAATATTTTCAAAGACAGATAGCAAGTAAGTAAAGATAAGAAGAAAGCAATAATCAAAACACAAGAATAAGCACGGAAATAAGCAAATGAATATAAGCAGTTTCAAAGCTTCTTAGGACAGTTTTCAAGTAAACTTAGATAAAAGACATATAAGCAACAAAGGAAAACACATAAGCATAAAATGGCACAAATGAGCAAGAAAAAAGCAAATAATAAGCTATGCTACAATAACTTAAGCAAAAAATGAAATTTAGAAAACTTACAAGGGTCCTTAGCTTTTTTTTTTGCAATGAAATAAGCCCTCAAAGCTTAAAAACCAAACCTAATGCTTCCCTTGAAGCCCTAAACCCATGGCCATCCAAGATTTACCATGCTCCTTGCTTTCTTGACAAATTTTTGGATTTTTTTATGATTTTTAGATTTTTATGACAGAAAAGGAAATGAGCTTTTATATAAGTTTTTAATAACTCAAAAACATATATTAGGGCTTAAAACACATTATTTAGCAACAAGTAAACTTAAATGACAGAATTTTAAAGAAAACTTCAAACTTTCATTAACTTAAAAGGAGATTACAATACTTGAAAATTTTAAAAGACAATAATATAAAAACAAACTGAATATTAACTAGGTTAAAAACTACTTGCCTTTTCGGCTTACATTGATCCCTATTTATATAAAGCTTAAGAAGATTCCATGTCCCCTTTTCTTGACCTCTTCTCTCATGTGCTTCTTTGCTGAGGGGGTTTTAGGCTGTGCTTGTTGTGTGAGGAGAATTAAGAAGTCATCCCAGCCCTTCAAATTGCCTTTGTGCCCAAGCCTTTGATCTTGACCCTTGATGATTTTGTCATGTTCATTGTCGAACAGGGTAATTAGGGATTGCCATGGTGGACATAAGATCCATGGGGGGTGGGGTTTATGGTTTTAATGAGTTTTTGTTTAGTTGCAAGGAGGTAGGAGACAATGAACAGTACTTGGTTACTATGTAAATAATTGCGGAAAAGGTTTATAAAAGTGACAGGGGTGAGAGTTTAGGTGTTTGGCAACAATGGCCTTCCAAGGTGTGTGTCTCATTTGCAATAATCGTCCTTGTGGTGTAAATATTTTGGAGACTTAGCAGAAGTTACCCCTCAAAGTGTATAGAGTGATTACACAGTTAGTCCTTTTGGTTATATAACTTTAGGGTTTGGCAAAAATGGCCCCTAAAGTTATATATGGCATAATTGCAACTTCAGTCCTTGTAGTTCAAGTTTAGGGATTTGACAACTTCAGTCCCCAGAAGTTGTATTTTCTTTGATTGATGACTTTTGGTATTGACTTTGCTTGACTTTGTCGGTTGACTTTGACTTCTCCTTCATGCTCTTCCGTCATCGGAGCTCGGTTTTGTCATTTTTGGCTTTGTTTTTTGTCCTTTTCTTGAATATCCATTTCCTGCACAATTCAAATGAAAAACATACAAATATAATGTATTTTTGGTACGTTTTTAGTCATTTAAGTCCGTTTTTAGTGGTCAAAGCTATGCGTAATTAAACAAATACCAAAATCCCCCATACTAAGATATTGCGTGTCCTCACTAATGCTATAAGTAAGCACTTAGACGCGCGCGAGAAGAATCTCAATCCCCCTTCCCGACTAATTACCTTGAAAAGTAGCAAAGTGTTCATCGAGGGAAATTAAAGAATCAAGAGTTTAGAAAAGCTCCATTTTTACCATTTTTAAATGTATACACTTATTCCTAATATTTTTGTATTTTTATCTTTTTCTTAATCATTTTTTTTAAATAACTAACTTATTTGACTTTCGTTATTTCCATAACTGTTAGGGATCATAGAACAAGATGCATTTCGATCCGAGAATGCCCCAAAAAGGATAAATTCATCGTCCCCGACTTTTCAAACTAAGCTTAAAACGAAATCACAATTAAATATCAGTTAAGATGCTAACACTACTCATATTTGTAACTTGTGAACTTTTTACTCCCGAAAATTATTATATATTAGGTGAATGTGCTATTTTCGAATTTCAACCATGGATCAACATTTTACAAAATTCTATGTTTCACGTTCCACCCGAGAATAATGAGTTTGAAGGCGAGATCATCCCATGTAGCGACTTTCGTCTCGGCACATCCTAACCTTGCGGCTAAGTGACCAGGCCCTTTTGACACCCACATAGACGTAGTAACGGACTCAACGACCTTAGGTTTCAAAAACTCTCAGGTTTTCCGTATACACATAGCTTATAAAATAGAATAGTCAAAGTTCAAAAGCATATTTAAATTTAACAAAAAGAGATCTATTTATTAATTCACACTTAATATTAAACATTTATGCAATTGTAACCCTCGACCTTTTAGAAGGCTGCAACATCGGTTGTGAGCCGGCAAGATGCAGCAAACTTTTATCAGTCTCGGATTATTATTCTTACTATGGGCTTTCTTTAGAAGGCTGTAACATCGGTTGTGAGCCGGCAAGATGCAGCAAACTTTTATCAGCCCATAGTTTATAATTATTATTTATTATATTTTTTCATTTTTTTCATTTTTTTTCATTTTACTTTATATAGAGAAGACTTCTTTTTGAAAAATTCAAGTATAAGTTTGAACTAAGACTAAATTTTTTGCTATAAACTACATAAAAATTGTTGATTTAAGTTTAATCTCCAAAAACAACACGTATTATTAATCCGGTTAGGAGCTTATTGGAGAAAAAGCCACAAATTACATACATGAGCTCTTAAGATTTCCAACTAATTCTTGTTTAGCATCCAACTCATAATTAACTCTATCATTTTTCGTTCTTCGCGAATTTTCGCGAACGCTTAGCCTAAAAGTTAAGGAACGAGCTAGAGCTCAACACGCTCGATTGAGTCAAAATTTATTCTTATTCTACCCAGCAGGAAAGTCAAAATCGTGACAAAACACTTATTTTATTTTTGAAAAATTTTAAATTTTTTCATTTTTTTGAAATTTTGGTAGTAAAAACGGGATGATGCGAAAACAACGACTATAGGCACAATTAAATTGATAGATCCCCCCCCATACTAGATTTAAACATTGTCCTCAATGTTTTAAGAATGGTCTTTACGTAAATCCTAAGCCGTTTATTAAGTATGCTTAAAGATAAACGTTAGTCAATTAGATTAGAATATTGGATTTCCCAAATGAAGCTGAGGATTTGAAGCTCGAGTGATCAAAGGACAAAACCACGAGCATGAGAGGCTTCAAAAGCCGGGCAAATCCTAGACAATAAACCACAAAAACACAAGCAAACGAGAATGGAAAGAGGCACACCTTCTCACAACAAAAAAAACACTTATTCATTACTACTACTATTATAATTAAATTAAGATAAGCATGGGTTGCCACCCACGAAGTGCTTATTTAGGGTCACTAAGCTTGACCCAATCCCAGAATTCATTTGTCCTTGGGGAAGGTTTGGAGATCCGGGACAACCAATTGAGGTACGTCCCTTCCAAAGTAGTGCTTAATTCGATGACCGTTCACCTTGAAATTTGGCCCGGATTTTTGAGATAACTCAACGGTGCCATATGGAAAGACATGGGCAATGGTGAACGGTCCGGACCAAAGGGATTTTAACTTGCCTGAAAACATCTTCAATCGAGAGTTAAAGAGGAGAACTTGATCACCGACGTTGAAAACTCGGTTTTTGATCTTTAAGTCATGGATCCTCTTTGTTTTCTCTTTATAGATTAAAGAGTTCTCATAGGCATGATCACGAAGTTCATTTAGTTCATTGAGTTGAAATTTTCGGTGATCGCCTGTGGTCTCAAGGTCAAAGTTTGCATGCTTTAAGGCCTAGTAGGCTTTGTGCTCGAGCTCGATCAGTAGATGACATGCCTTTCCGTACATGAGCTTGTATGGGGTACACCCGATGGGTGTTTTGTAAGCGGTACGGAAGGCCCAAAGTGCGTCATCTAATTTATCCGACCAAGAGGCATGGTTCTTGCCTACGGTCCTTTCAAGAATTCTTTTCAAGACACGATTGGATACCTCAACTTGCCCACTTGTTTGTGGGTGATACGCGGTGGAGAGATGGTGAGTAACTCTGTATTTAAGCATGACCTTTGCAAACTGGTCATTGAAAAAATGGGTTCCGCGATCACTTATGATAGCACGAGGGGCACCGAAACGGGCGAATAGAGATTTAAGAAATTTGCAAACAACTCGGGCGTCATTGGTGTGGAGCGCTTTCGCTTCAACCCATTTTGACAAGTAGTCGACGGCCATGAGTATGTATTTGTTCCCTCGTGAAGACAAGAACGGCCCCATGAAATCGATGCCCCACACGTCAAAGATTTCGCAAACTTGGATGGAATTTTGAGGCATTTCATCACGTTACGAAATTTTTCCTTGACGCTGACAAGTGTCACATCGGGTGACCAAGTCATGGGCATCTCCTTAAATCATGGGCCAATAAAATACTGAGTCAAAAACCTTTTTGGCGGTGTAGTTGGCACCGTAATGTTCCCCGGTGGGTCCACTATGGCAAGCTTTGAGGATGTCAATAGCTTCTTGGCCTGTAACACACCGCCGGATCACTTGATCCGCATATATTTTGAACAAATAGAGGTCATCCCAAAATTAGTGTTTAACATCCTTGAAAAACTTGTTCTTTTGTTGGGACGACATCCCTTTAACAATGAAATTCCCCGCGTGGTAATTTGAAAATTTGGAAAACCACGGGGTACTTGAGTCACCACGAAAAGTCACCATATTAAGTGTCTCGAGATGAAACGTTTCATTTATCTCCTTTGGGTCGAGGACATTTTCATAAGGATTTTCTAATCGGGAAAGATGATCGGCCGCGAGATTCTTGGCTCCTTTTGTGTCAATTACTTTGAATTTGAACTCTTGAAGGTAGAGAACCCACCGGAGCAATCTCGCCTTGGAATATTTTTTAGCAAAGAGATATTTTAGGGCGGAGTGATCCGTATATACAATGCTTTTGTTCAAGATGAGGTAAGACTGGAATTTTTTGAAGGCATACACCATGACTAACATTTCTTTCTCCGTCGTGGTGTAATACGATTCCGCCTCGTTCATTGTTTTACTAGCATAGTGTATAGGCCTAAAATGCTTTTCATGACGTTGCCCTAAGACTGTACCTATGGCAAAGTCGCTTGCATCGCACATAAGCTCAAAGGGTAAGTCCCAGTCGGGGGCAATCAAGATTGGAGCTTCGGTAAGTTTTTTCTTTAACGTTTCAAAAGCTTGAATACATTCATCGGAGAAGATGAACGGAGTATTTTTCTCAAGAAGATGAGTCATCGGTCGGGAAATTTTGGAAAAATCCTTAATGAACCGTCGGTAGAAACCGGCATGACCGAGAAAACTCTGAACACCCTTGACGGTGGTGGGATGAGGTAACTTAGCAATCACATCGACTTTGGCTTTATCGACCTCAATCCCATTTTTGGAAATCTTATGGCCAAGGACAATGCCTTCCTTAACCATAAAATGACTCTTTTCCCAATTTAGACAAAGATTGGTGTCTTCGCACCTTTGAAGCATCTTGTCTACACGAGAGAGGCAATTTCCGAATGAATTCCCAAAGACCGAAAAGTCGTCCATGAAGACTTCCATCGTTTTTTCGATCATATCATGAAAGATAGCCATCATACACCTTTGGAACGTGCCCGGTGCATTGCATAAGCCGAAAGGCATGCGACGGTAGGCGAACGTTCTGTAAGGACACGTGAATGTGGTCTTTTCTTGATCATGAGGGTCGATGGGAATTTGAAAGTAACCCGAGAAACCATCGAGAAAACAATAGTACTCGTTTCCCGCTAATCTCTCGAGCATTTGATCCATAAACGGTAGTGGAAAGTGGTCTTTACGGGTGGCTTCATTTAACTTTCGGTAGTCAATGCATACACGCCAACCCGTAACCAATCGAGTCGGGATCAACTCATTTTCATCATTTTCAACAACGGTAAAGCCACCCTTTTTCGGTACGCAATGTACGGGGCTTACCCAAGGACTATCCGAGATCGGGTAAATTAATCTAGCGTCAAGGAGTTTTTCAATCCCTTTTTTGATGACATCGTGGATTTTTGGATTCACCCGTCTTTGGTGTTGAACCGCCGGTTTGTAGTCCTCTTCCATAAGAATCTTTTGAGTATAAAATTCCGGTTAATACCCTTGATGTCGAAGAGTTTCCAAGCGATGGCTCGCTTGTGTGACTTCAAAACCTTTATGAGAGCGGCTTTTTCCTCGACACTCAAATCTTTAGCAATTATGATGGGCAACTTGTCGTTACCTTCCAAAAATGCATATTCAAGATGAGGAGGTAAGTCCTTGAGTTCGACCTCGGGAGGTTCATCAATTGAAGATTTATTAGTTTTAGCTTCACAAACTTTAAGTTCTTTTCGAATTTCAGGCAAATAATTTCCTTGAGTGGGAGGGGGTAATGATGGATCATCATTGAGAAATGCTTCAAGGAGAAGAATATCCTCCTCCGAGTCATAATAAGAGTGATCAACTTCCGTTGAAGTTGGATCATCTACAAGAGCGAGGAAAGCATCGACTTCCTCAAAAAGAAAATCAATATCCCTGAAGGGAGTGAGAGTCAGAGAAGAGGTAGAAACGATCGGGTCATAATAAGGAGTGGGATTACCACTCGCGATCATATCGGAGAAACCGAGAACTTTTTGAGAATATTCCTCATAAGCCATTTTAATGACGTCAATTCGGTTCGTCGTCATATCATCGTAATTAGAGGAGTATCTCGAAGTTTGATCAAGATTGAATGTTATGGCTTCTTTTCCACTCATGAAGACCCCCGGATGTTAGAGTCTAAAGGGAACATTCATGTAAGTGATCTGTTGAGGATAAGGTGTCGGGGGAAGAGCTATCGTTCAAGAATTCTGCAATGGAAAAAATTTCCAAACTATGCTCGTGAAGCAGCAGAATCCATTGCTGCAGATGTGGGAACAAGTAGAAGTAGTACAAATTCTGTATCAAGGGATCACCAGCAGTATAAGGAATAGCAGAAAAACCAGACATAGGAGTAGAACCGAGGATGAAAAATACTACCAAGCAGAATCAGGGTTCATTAGCAGTTTGTGTGGTAGCAGCAGGAATCATCATGTGGGCTGTGAAGAAGCAAGTTCCAACCCGTTGTATTTTAGAAGGAGGCTCTGTTATAGTAGGCTTGGGTTCGAAGAGAATTATATGAGCACTCAATAAATGATCCTTTTCCCGACGTCTGTAGATATTCTCCGGATTTCTTCAATCAACTGTTGTTTCGACATAGCCTTGACAGCCATTCATGTGATGTACCAATATTGAAGGGCACACACTGATTTTTAACCAAGTTACGCCATCATTTGGTACTTCTGATTGCTTTAGCAGGTCTTACCCTTGAGATGCTCTATAGCGTAATCTGCCAAGGCTCTATTCTTCGTTTTTAATGGAGTCATGCGTCAATAAATGTTGTGTTCATTGAACATCAGCTCCCAACACTCACGTGCCAGTGCAGGATTTGATACCGACTTGCATCATCAAAGTCAAACCAGTCGTGTCTGTCATACGCAGCAAGAGTTCAATTCTAATTCCTTCGCACGCGCTCAGAAACAAGAGGCACGGTCTGCCTGAGCCAAATCCTCAGCCTGTAACTGCTGGACCAACCGCGCACTTGCCTGTTCTTCTTCGAGGCGTTGCCTGGCCTGTGCATCCTCTGCAAGAAACTCAGCAGGGATCTCCAAATTTGGCATGGGAGCCTTGCCCTTATCAGCACCAACAGGCGGGACAGCGGATTCCAGAGTATCGCGTTGAGATGAAAATCAGTTGAACGAGGAAGCATGAAACTGCGCCAAAGGCGGAGTATAGAACTCTGTCTGGCACGTCTATGAAACCGACTCTTACGCCTAAGAGGAACCACCTCCCTCTTCGCGTTTCCTCTATATCCTCAGAGGGAACTGTAGCTTGATCGTGACCCGGCTTCGGATGCCATACGTGATTAAATACCATTCAAGGTCAACCGCATCTTGACTTATTCCACATCCCTTCCTGTGGAGGGAGCATACCCACCAACCGTGCTGTCCTCAATTGTTTAACCGTTCGCTCCAACTTCTTTACTCGGGATACAAGTGTCAAAATAGCTCCCCCCATGATTTTCTTTGAGGTTCCCAACTCAGTTTCCAATGAGTCTATCCGACCCATACACCTGTCAATCTTAGCAGATAAACTTGTTAGAAGAGCAGGGTCCGCTGCCCTACCAGCAGCAGCAGCTGTGGTGGTAGGAGCATCATCAGGCCCAGCATGTGTCTCCTCATGGAATCACCATGAATGTCTCATCTTCATGGAATTGAGGATAGTAAGTCTTCAGGCTCCCCCAAAAATTATAGTTGGCAGGCTAGGTAGGGACCAATGATATCGGATTCCGCAAGAGCTGGGTCACAAAATTCATAGGGCGGGGCGGTGGGCCAAAAATGTTTTGGGTCAATAGAATCTAGGGTCCACATAATCAGCTGGCTTTAGGGACAGGACCAAAAACTAATGGCTCTCAAAGACTCAAAGTCTGTCGGCGGGGTAGGTGGTCTAGTGCAAGAACAGAGGGCATGGTCTCGAGTCAGTACCAGGTGAGACAGGGTTTAGGGGACTACCCATTCTGTCTCAGGATGGCTATCCGGTGTTGTTTCCTATCAGGAGAAAACAGAGGGGGTGAGTTACAGGGTGTGCCAAGCTGGACTACCAGCAAATGGCACGGGGCAGGAACCATTTTCCTCATCAGCAGCATCATTGCCAGCAGCAGCAATTTTTATTTTTTTGTGGGGGGGCAGCTTGGGTGGTGGTCAAAGATAATGCCTCTCCCTCCCATTTTAACTTCATATTAGAAAAAACAGTTTCTGAGTAAAACAAAGGGGTCGGGGGGTTCGAGTCAGCTGTTTCTATGGCACAAGCATTTGAAAAACCGTGGGTACATTAAAAATTTATGTCTTGTCGCCTGAACATTTCGACCATCATCCCTTCTAAGATAAAGCTGTGAAAAATTATAAAACCCTACCCAGTCGATAAAAACAAATAAGGGCTGTGCAATGGAACTTGGAAATTGATTCCAACTTCCAGCCTTAGGGCTCAGACAATGCAAAATGGTATGCACCAGAAATCTCCATTGAGGAGAGAGATGGTGCTTAAGAAAAGTAAGTGTTCTACCTGGCGGATACCCAATAGCCCCCATACCCGCAAATTCATCATTTGCATGTCAAAGATGCCATTGGATCATCAACGTTAGTCATGAGCCCTAAATGAGTCGGACTCAGTCACGACCACCTCACGGCCGTCAATAGTTGCAACTAGGTCATGAGACCCAGCAGCATTTGGGCGGACTTTAGCGCTGTTGCCCAAAATTGTTTGACCAATGAGTCAAACACGACCGGAGGGTCATGTGTTATGGGTACTCCAATGGGAGGAGTGGTCCAAATAGCTGAGGATATCTGTGAAGTCCTCGGAACCTTTTTCCCTCCCCAAGTAAGCGATGCGGTTGTGATCATCTTTGTACTGGAGTGCTGCCATTGGTGATTACGGAATGTAGATTGAAGGAACAGAGTATGCAAAGGCAAAAGATTTTGATGTATGTGTGTGTGTGTGGGAAAGATGAAAATTGTATTTGGGGGTAATTAGGTTAATGATGACCAATGTGGAAAAAGTTAACCTTTTAATTCGATTGGTACAATATTAACCTCGGAAGTTGAAGTAATTGAGTGAAAAATCAACTTGTCCGCCGCTTTTTCAGGCAAGTGGTGACCGCCAAGCGCCGTCTAGTTGCAAAATTTAAACGGAAAACTATGCAACTTGCATATTTTTTAAGACCAGCAGGTAGAAAGTCAACCAGCAGTAACAAGTCTTAAAGAAATCAGCAGAAACAAGTCAATCAGCAGAATTGATATGTGACCAGCACACACGCGTCAGGCAGCAGATACATTGTTCCACCATCAGGATTGGATTATATCAGCAGAAACCAAGTGACTTAGTGGCAGCAGAAAGAGGTTCAGCAACAGCAAACACCATGTAGACAGCAGGAACACAACACACTTTTGCAGAAATGATTACAAGCAGCATTAGCCCATAGCTACCAGGCAGGAACAAAAGAATCCAGGCAGGAACATAACTTCAAGCTGAACCATAGTTCAACCAGCTGAAACCAATCAGCCGAAAAGATAACTTACAAGCAGATACATTGTACAACCAGCAAGAAACCAATCGTCTCAGCAGGATAAGATAACTAACATCTGAACCATAGTACACCAGCAGAAAACAATCGTCCTGCTGGAAAGATAACTTCAGCAGGAACCATAGTACAACCAGCAGAACCAAACTCGTGCGCAGGAAGATAAAACTACTAGCAGTACCATTGACACAACCAGTAGAAACCATTTCGTCCCAGCAGGAAGAATAAACTACAGCAGAACACAGAGTAACACCCAGCTGTATACCAACCTGTCAGCAGGAATTTAGGTACAACTTGCAGCTGTAGTGACTACATACAATCACAAGAAAATTCATATCAAATTATACTCTAATATCCACTGCAAGAAGTTAGATTATACAGTTATTCATACTTTCAAAGACTCCCCTTAGGATTATACCTCCCCTCAATGCACGAAAGATGGGATTCACCATCCTCAAGATCGGACCACAGATTCGCATATCTTGGTCAATCATAATGCCTTTGTCAGTAATATCTGCACATTGTCATCGGTGTGATCTTCAGCACTTGTAATCAGTTCATCTCTTTGGCATCTCTTATTAATGTGATGGCCGATTCTCCAATATGCTTGAGTCCTTTGATGAATAGACTCGGGTTCTTAGCAATGCATATTGTGCTCTCAGTTGTGATGCAGATTTTGGGTATCAATGAAGTTGAAACCATAATCCAGCAACTGGTTCTGAATCCAAAGAACCTGAGCACAGCAGCTAGCAGCAGCAACATACTCGGCCTCAGTGGAAGAAGTAGCCACAATAGTCTGCTTTTTGCACTGCCATGAATTCCACCTTCTGCCAGAATTGACATTCTACCTGTAGTGGATTTCCTATCCCACTGAGAACCAGGCATAATCACTATCAATGTAAGCTTCCAACTGAAGGGAGAATCTTTGATCGGTACACAAAGCCTAATTTTTGGTTTGCCCTTTTGATTACTTGAAGATTTTCTTGACTGCATTCAGGATGAGAAGAAACATCAGTGAGAAGAACTTGATGTCTGGAACAAGCACTAACTGCAAACATTATGTCAGGTCTTGAACGCTGTGGAGCTAATAAGTGGAACCATATCATGGAAGTACAAATGTACATTAACTGGTAGGACAGTTTAATCTTTCAATTTCGTTCTTAGGCAGCTTATAGGGTGTTGTGCAGTTCTTACTGATTCCATGTCGACTTAGTAAGCATATCTTAACGTACTTGTTTGGCTGATAAAAAGTCTTCAGGCATACTGTTTCACCTGTAGGTCCTAGAAGAAAAGTATCTCTCCCATAGCTATCTTTTCAAAATTAACTTTCCATAATACTCAAATTCATCACACCTAGGCTTTTTGGTTGACCAAAGATGATGTCATCCTCATAAACCCTGTACCAAATTAGATCCCTTGGTATCATTCTTGATGAGAGTGTCTTGTCTATAGTACCTCTTCTGTAGTTGTGTTGTAACAGAAACTGTAGACAATCTTGCATACAGGCTCGTGGTGCTTGATAAGTCCCCATACAGCGCTTAAACCCCTCTGTATACATGTTTGGGAAGTAAGGACTTATATCCTTTAGGCTGAGTGACATACACTTCTTCTTCAATTTTATCCATAAAGGAAAGGCACTCTTACTTCCAGGCTGATATACCAGAAAGCCCATATAAGAAGCAAAAGCCAAAAACAGTTGATAGCCTCTATTATGGTACTGGTTGCAAGTACTTTATCGTATTCAAATGCCCTCCTCTTGTCGGTGTCCCTGTGCAACCAACCTTGCTTTATTCCTTACAACTATTCCTCTGGCATCCCGCTTGTTCTTCAAAATCCATTTTGTTCCCGATTGCATTGTTTGCCAACAGGGAGAGGGTCTGGACAAGTTTCCCATACTTGGCTGATTGATGATCTGTAGTCATATCTTCTTGCCTAGCATCAACCAATCAGGATCCTCAAGTGCTTTTAGCTATACTAGGTTAGGTTATAAACTGAAAAGGAAGCAAGCAGACAGACAATGGAGTTGGTCTGTAGATTGGTCCTTTGTTGATTCTTGAATATATCCAATGAACGCACATTTCACAAACTTGGATTTTTTGAGCTCTGCTTCTTGTATAACAGGAGACGCAAGTCACCATGAATCTGAGACTGGGATGTATTGTTGTTCACCCGTTTGGTAGGACTGGATTCACTTCCACAAGCAAGGTGCTAAATTGGTAAGAGTAGCACGAAATTCATCTTCCATACGAGGAAGATGTGAAATGCCCGATGAGATTTGTCCATGCATACATCAGATGGGACGGAAATGTATAGTGTTTTCAACCTCGAGCCAATTGTTGACCAAAGAGGAAGTGTAGACTCATCAGCGTAGACAGGGTTAAATTCAGAGAAAAAGATGGATCCTGCAGAGCAGGATTGCTCTCATCAGTAGGTTCAACAGGATTACTACCAGCAGGATCACTATCAGCAGAAGGACTGCCAGTAGATACACCATCAGCAGAAACAATACCAGCAGGTCCTACAGGAATCAATGCCAGCAGGTATCGTAACAGCAGAAAACACCTGGTTTCTGAATTTTGCTTCAGTATTGACATAGTATTTCTGCTGTTGCTTGTGAGAACAAATAACCATATCGTGCAGCTGCGTCCTTAGCTTCATATTCTTGTCTTTGAAGCGTAGCAAGCTCTTCTGCATAATCTGCATTACGTTCCATAATACTAGGACCATTGCTGGATGAAGGACCTGCTAATTGTTAGAAGGAATATGTAGGAAACTACGATCACTTGCTCATTACTTCTGAATCTGAATCATGATCTTGTGTTCCCTGAATTTATGTTAGTTTCGTGGTGGTTTTACCTGCAGGGTTCAGTTTTTAACAGAGTATTCCTAGTGAATCAGATAAATAGTCAAGGTCATGTACCATCATGACCATTTCCTTGAACATTAGTTTTATCTTCTAAAAATCTCAGATTCAGGTTTCTTTTACCCTCTTGTTTGGTAGATTATTAAACCCTATAGGCCTTGCTATTTGAAGCCATGACCCAACAAGATAAACCGTCATCGCTTTACCTCAAATTTTTCCCAAATAGTCATTGTATTAAGGATAGTTTAACTATCCTTAATACAAGGTGACTATTTGGGAAAAAATTTGTGGGTAAAGCTTGATGACGGTTATCTTGTTGGGTAATTTGACCTTCAAATAGCATAGGCCTATAGGTTTATAATATACCAAACAAGAGGGTAGAAGGAAACTGAATCTGAGATTTTTAGAAGATTAAACCTAATGTTCAAGGATATTGGTCAGAGTGGTATTTACCTTGACTATTTAACTGATTCACTAGGTTTACTGTTTAAAACGCGACACACTGAAGGTACACAGAAACTAACATAATGCAGGTACAATAGTCATGATTCAGAATTCTGAAGTAGATGAGCATGTATTCGTAGTTCTTCATCTCTCTTCTAACAGATTTGCAGGTCTTCATCCAATACCATTGGTCCTAGTATTATGGAACGTAATGCAGATTATGCAGAAGAGCTTGCTACGCTTCAAAGACAAGAATATGAAGCTAAGGACGCAGCTGCACGATATGGTTATTTGTTCTCACAAGCAACAGCAGAAATACTATGTCAAGCTGAAGCCTAAAAATTCGAAACCAAGGTGTTTCTGCTCGGTACGGATCCATAGCTGGCATTGATTCTGCAGTTAGGGAAAACCTGATGGTATTTGTTTCTTGAGATGTGTATCTAACTGGCAGTCCTTTGCTGATAAGTGATCTGCTGTAGTAATCCTATTGAACCTAATGATGTGAGCAATCCTGTTGCTGTCAGTTTATCTGTTTTTCTGCTGATTTTAACACTGTCTACGCCTGTTGAGTTACACTTCCTCTTGGTCAACAATTGGGTCGAGTGATAACACTATACGATTTCCCGTACCCTCTGGTGTATGCATGGTTCAATTCTCATGGGGCATTTTCACATCTTCCTCGTATGATGTGATTTTCGTCTACTTTACCAATTTAGCACCTGCTGTGGAAGTGATCACGTTACCTACCAAACGGGTGGGAAAAACATTTCAAACATCAGTTCAGATTCTTGGTGATCTTGAGTATCCTGTTATGTAAGAAGCGGATGAGCTCAAAATCCAAGTTTGGTGAACGCTTTGGGCGTTCATTGGATATATTCAAGATCAACAAAGAACATCATACAGTCCAACTCCATTGTCTGTCTGCTTGCTTCCTTTCCTCAGTATAGAACCAACTAGTATAGCTAAAGGGCACTCTGAGGTTCCTGATTTGGGTTGAGGCTATGCAAGAAGGATGCAACAGTCATCAATCAGCAAGTATGGGAAAACTTGTCCCTCTCATGTTGGCAAACATGCAATAGGGACAAAATGGATTTTGAGACAAGCGGGATGCAAGTGGCATAGTTGTAAGGAATAAGAAAGAGTTGGTAGCACAGGGACACTAGACAAGAGGCTGGCATTGATTACGGATAAGGTATTTTGCACAGTAGCCAGAAATAGAGGGTATCAGACTGTTTTTGGCTTTTGTTCTTATATGGGCTTTTTGGTATATTCAGTGGACGTTAAGACGTGCCTTTCTTTATGGAGGAAATTGATGAGTAAGTGTATGTCCATCAGCCTAAAGGATTTGAGGATCCTTACTTCCCAAAAGCATGTATACAGAGTGGTAAAGCTCTGTATTGGACTTCATTCAAGCACCTCGAGCTGGTATGCAATGATTGTCTACTTTTATGTTACAACACAACTACAGAAAGAAGGTATATTGACAAAGACACTCTTCATCAAGAAAGATTCCAGGGATATAATTTTGGTACAGGTTTTATGTGGATGGACATTCTTTTGGGTCAACCAATAATAGCTGGTGTGATGAATTTGAGGTATTGAAGAAAGGTGAATTTGAAATGAGTTGCTATGGGAGAGATGATGTCTTTCTTCTTAGGTCTACAGGTGAAAACTGGTGGCTCTGATTGTCTATTTTTATCAGAAGACATGTACTTAAAGATATGCTTACTAAGTTCGCATGGAATCTGTAAGAAACTGCAACAACACCTATGATGCTGCTATAGACAAATTGAAGATGAAATGATCCACCAGTTAATGTTACATTTGTTCAGTTCATGATTGTTCACTTTAGTATCTCACAGCTTCAAGACTGTCATATTGGTTTGCAGGTTAGTGTTGTTTTCCAGGACATCAAGGTTACTCACTGACTTCTTCATATGTATGCCAGTCATGGAAAATCTTCAAGTATCTTAAAAGGGCAACCAAAATTAGGCTTGTGGTTCCATAAAAGATTTCTCCATTTAGTGGAAGCTTACTGTGATAGTGATTATGATGGTTCTCATGGGGTTTAGGGGAAATCCATATACAGGTGGATGTCTATTTCTGGGAGAAGGTTATTTTTCATGGCAGTGCAAAAAGCAGGATATTGTGGCTACTTCTTCCACTGAAGGCCGCGTATGTTGCTGTGCTAGCTGCTGTGCTCAGGTTTTTGATCAGAACCAGTTGCTTGGATTATGGTTTCAACTTCAATGAATACCAAAAATACTTCATCGACAACTAGAAGCACAATATGCATTGTGAAGAACCCCAGTACTTTCAGCAAAGGACCAAGGCATATTGAGTTCGCATCACTTTATAAGAGGATGCCAATGAGAAGAAACTTGATTCAAGTGCTGAAGAATCCCACACCGATGACAATGTGGCTGATTTACTGGAACAACAAAGGCATTTGATGGACCAAGATTTGCGTATCTGGTGGTCCATATTGGATGGTTGAATCCCCTTTTCGTGAAATTGAGGGAGGTATAAGCCTAAGGGGAGGTTGGTTGTTGTATAACTGTATTATTCTACTTTCTTGCAGGTGGATATGATGTTTTATGGGATATATGTTTTTGTGATTGTATTGTCAGTCAATACTGTTGCTAGTTGTACCTTATTCCTGCTGACAGGTTGGTTTCTGCTGGTTGTACTATGATTCTGCTGGTAGTTATCTTTCCTGTGGGTACGAAATGGTTCTGCTGGTTGGTCTATGGTTTTGCTGATGGTAGGTATCTTTCCTGCTGCCGGATTGGTTTTCTGCTGGTTGTATATGGTTCTGCTAGGTAGTTTTCTTTCCTGCTTGGCGATTGGTTTTTGCTGGTTGGACATGGTTCGGATGGTAGTTATATTTACTGTGGTAAGATTGGTTTCTGCTGTTTGTACTTTGGTTCTGCTGGTAGTTATCTTTTTGGCCGATTGGTTTCTGCTGGTTGTACTATGGTTCTGCTGGAAGTTATTGTTCCTGCTGGATTCTTTGTTCCTGCTGGTAGCTATGGGCTATGCTGCTGGTAGATTCATTTCTGCTGATAGGGTGTTTGTTCCTGCTGTCTACATGGTGTCTGCTGTTGGCTGACTCTTTCTGCCGCCACTAGTCACTTGGTTTCTGCTGAAGTATCCAATCCTGAGGGTGGACAATGTTAATCTGGCTGCCTGACGGTTGTGTGCTGTCACATATCATTCTGTGATTGATTGTTTCTGCTGATTTTTTTTAAGACTTGTTACTGCTGGTTGACTTTCTACCTGCTGGTCTTAAAAAATATGCAAGTTGCATAGTTTTCGTTTTAAATTTCAATTAGACGGCGCTTGGCGGTCACCACTTGCCTGAAAAAGCGGCGGACAAGTTGATTTTTCACTCAATTACTTCAACTTCCGAGGTTAATATTGTACCAATCGAATTAAAAGGTTAACTATTTTCCACATTGGTTCATCATTAACCTAATTACCCCAAAATACAATTTTCGTCTTTCCCCTACACCAACACATACATCAAAAATCTTTTCTGCACTTTGCTATACTCTGTTCCTTCAACCTACATTCCGTAATCACCAATGGCAGCACTCCAGTACAAAGATGATCACAACCGAATCGCATACTTGGGGAGGGAAAGAGGTTCCGAGGACTTCACAGATATCCCAGGATATTTGGACAACATCTCCTTTTGAGGTACGCCTTAAAACATGACCCTCCGGTCGTGTTTGAACTCATTGTGTCAAACAATTTTGGGCATCAAGCTACAGTCCGCCCCAAATGCTGTGGGTCTCATGACCTAAGTTGCACACTATTTGTCGGGCCGTGAGTGGTCGTGACTGGAGTTCCTCATTAGGGCTCAGTTACAACTTGATGATGCCAATGGCATCTTTGACATGCAAAATGATGATATTTTTGCGGGTATGGGGGCTATTGGGTATCCGCCAGGTAGAACCCTTACTTTTCTTAAGCACCATCTCTCTCCTCAATGGAGATTTCTGGTGCATACCATTTTGCATTGTCGAGCCCTTAGGGCTGGGGAAGTTGGAAAATCTAATTACAAGTTCCATTGCACAGCCCTTATTTGTTTATGTATGGTAGGTTTATAATTTTTCACGCTTTATCTTAGAAGGGATGATTGCGAATGTTAAGGCTACAAGACATAAATTTTTAATGTTAAACACGGTTTTTACAAATGCTTGTGGCCATAGAGACAGCTGACCAAACCCCTCGACCCACTTTTGGTTTTACTCGGAAACTGTTTTCTAATATGAAGTTAAAATAGGAGGGAGAGGCAATGTCTTTGACACCACCCATGCTTGCCATTGCTGCTGCTGGCCAATGATGCTGCTGATGAGGAAACTGTTCCTGCCCATGCAGTTGCTGGTAGTCCAGCTGTGGACACCTTTGTACCTCACCCTCCTGCTGTTTTCTCCTGTAAGGGAGGAAACAACACGGAGAGGCATCCTGAGACAGAACTGGGTAGTTCACTAACCCTGTCTCACCTTGGTAATGACTCGAGACCATGCCTTTCTGTCTTGCACCTAGGACCACATACCCGCCGCACAGACTGTGAGTCTTGAGCGAGCATTTGTTTTTGGTCCTTTCCTAACCAGCTGGATATGTGGACCGGATTCTATTGACCCAATCATTTTTGGGCCACCGCCTCGTCCCTTATGATTTTGTAGACCTGCTCTTGAGGAATCCGTTATCTTTGTCCCATACCTAGGCAATGCCAACTATATTGAGCCTGAAGGGGACATTATAAATCTAATTCCATGGGAAGGTGAGCCATTTTGGTGGATTCATTGAGGAGGACACATGCGGGCTTGATGATGGCTTCTACACCTCAAGCCGATGCTGCGGTTTTGGGAGAGGGAACCTGCACTTCTAACCGTTTATCTTGCAAGATTGACAGGTGTATGGGACGGATAGACCTCATTGGAAACATGAGTTGTGAACCTTAAAGAAAATCATGGGGCCGGGAAGGCAATTTTGGACACTTGTTTCCGAGGGTAAAGAAGTTGGATGCGAACGGTTAAACAATTGAGAACAGCACGGTTGGTGGGGTGATGCTCCTGCCAAGAAGGGGATGTGGATATTCAAGATGCGGTTGACCTTGAGGGATTATCACGTATGGCATCTGAAGCCCTGGGTCACGATCAAGCTACTGTTCCCTCTGAGGATATAGAGGAACGCGAAGAGGAGGAAGTCCCTCTTAGGCGTAAGAGGTCGGTTCACAGACGTGCCAGGACAGAGTTCTATACTCGGCTTTGACGCAGTTTCATGCTCACTCGTCCTACTGTGATGTTTCTTACTCACGCGGATATCTCTGAATCCGCTGGTCCGTCTGTTGGTGCTGATAAGGGCAAGGCTCCCATGCCAGATTTGGAGATCCCTGCTGAGTTTCTTGCGATGGATGCACAGGCAGGCAAAGCCTGTAGAAGAGAAGAAGAAAGGAGTGCGGCAGGTTGCGATTCCAGCAGTTACAGGCTGAGGATTTGGCTCAGGCAGACGTGCCTCTTGTTTCTGAGCAGCGTGCGAAGGAATTAGATGAACTCATGCTGCGTATGACAGACACGGACTGGTTGACTTTGATGATGCAAGTCGGTACAAATCCTGCACTGGCACGTGAGTTGTTGGGAGCTGATGTCAACGAAGACAACTTTATTGAGCGCATGACTGCCATTAAGAAACGGAAGGTTAGAGCCTTGGCAGATTTACGTATGGCACTCAAGGAAAGCGCTAAAAGCACATCAGAAAAGTCACCAAAATGGATGCGTAACTTGGTAAAAATCAGTGGGTTGTGACGGCTCATATTGGTACTATCACTATGAAGGCTGTCACGGCTATGTCGATACAACAGTTGACTGAAGACAATCGAGAATACTCTTACAAACGTCGGAAAAGGATCATTTATTGTGTGCTCAATATAATCTCTTTGACCCAAGCCCTGCTTTAACTGAGCCTACTTCTAAAAGACATCGGAGTTTCGACGTGTTCTTCACAAGCCCTCCTGATTGTTCCTGCTGCTACCACAAACCTGCTATGATCCTGATTCTGCTGGTAGGTTAGTTAGTTTTTAATATTGCTGGTTCTACTCCTATGTCTGGTTTCTGCTATTCCTGATATAGCTTGTAGTGATCCATTGATACTACTGGTTACTACTTCTAATGTTCCCACTTCAGCAGCAATGGATTCTGCTGCTTCACGACATGAGCTTGGAATTTTTCCATTTGCAGATTCTGACAATAGTTCTTCCCGTTCACTGTCTTACCTGATTCACTACCATTGATGTTCTCTTTGACTCTACATCCGGGGGTTTCATGAGTTTTTCTTGGCTAGTGATGAGGACGCACCGATAGGTATGTCTCGCATTGCTGCTGACCCTGCCTCAGAAGATGAAGTACTTGCTGAGATTCTCTTTCGGGGTCAGTATGTTTCTGGTGCTGGTGTTGTGGTTGTGGACAAACTCCCAGATGATGAGATTGTTGATCCACGGGTAAAGGTTGAACCCATTTCTGAATCTGCCTCTTCTCCTCCTCGGTCTGTAGTACAACATCGTGGCTGTGGAGAGTGTAGCTCTTTGTGGGTTAGACCCGTTGACGAATTCCTCAGTTCTTGAGAGTGAGATTGTGATGATGAATATAGTGGGGATTATATTCCCCCTATTCCGTATGGAGCATTTAAAGATTGGGAGATTGTGCGTTGCCCGCTTCGTGACACTTATTATCATGTGTATTATCAGGATAATCGACGGCACAAAAACTTTTTCTACCTGAAAGAGTTGCTGCCTCATGTCTATCGTGAGGATCTCCTTCTTTTACGTCGACGGATGAACAGGTACTTTCGGCTAAATCCAGATGTAGATGTTTGGTTTTGACCCATTTGGAGAGGACGTCAATACTGTGTGTCAGTCCCTTCATTTCTGATGATGTGGATGAATTTTGGAGAACAAAGTGACTGGGGTGAGCAGCTGGAAATTGTATCCCAAGAGCTCTGTTCATGTCTTGGACTTAACACATGGGAAAACCGTTTATATGTTTGTGGACAAGGTCTATCCTATCCGGGCTCCACTGCTTGAAAGGATGTTGCATCACAGGCTCACAGTTCCACCCTCATACTGTCGGGATGTTGTGGTTGCTGGAAGTGTTATTCAGACGATTCAGGATGGCTTGCGGGAATCCTATGAGTGTCTTGCCTCTGCTCCTATGTAAGTTTGTGTATTAGTCAGTATTTGTTTTCACTACTTTCGTTCGTATTCTTGTTCAAAAAAAAAAAAAAAAAAACCTCTTAGTTAGTGTATTGATCGTATATTGTTGTCTCACTTTGGTGTTAGTGCTTGCACTGCACGACAAATGGTTTTCAGCTAACCATGGCTAACAGCCAAGAAAGAGTCTGGCTCACCATTGCAAACGGCTTTGGTGTGTAACTCAAATCCGTTGATGGTTGCCAGGTTACCAAAACCTGGATGGTATTCATTTTCCATATTCCTGTTGGGATGAAAAATGGCTAGTCCAGGAGCAAACGGCTCCTGGTAAAGACTTCTCAAATCCGTGTATAGTTGACAATTTACTAAAAATTGTATGGTTTTCAACTCACCATGCTTGTCTGAGTGACGAGTTGACTAGTCCATAAGATTATGGCTTATGGTAAAGACATGCAAATCCATATTAGATGGTTGACACTTTACCAAAAAGTGGATGGTATATCAACTCACCATGTTTCATGTACAAAGAGTTGACATGGTTATCAATCCACCATGGAATTTACCTTTTCTAGGTGCCAAAGGATTGACTAGCCCTGAGCAAACGGCTACAGGTAAAGGTATATCAAATCCGTTGATGGCTGTAATGGTTTGCCCAAAACCATATGGTATTCAACCTCGCAATGTTTCAAGTACTGTGTGTTGAATGGTTCTCAGTTGACCATGGAAAATACACATTTCTGGTAGCCAAAGACTGTCTAATCCAGAGTTAATGGACTATCTGGTAAAGAGACATCAAATCCATGTACATTTTTCAATGATTCACCTCTCACAGGGAGTTAACACACATGGAAGTTGAGAATTAGACTGAAATTTTTTGATGTGTTGTACTATCTTGTCAATGGTGCTGTTGCTGCAAAGTCTGGAAGTTGCTGCTTAGAGATGTTGTTGCCTCATTTGATTCTGCTGTTCATCGAGATCATGCTGGTTCTTTTGATGCTGCTGTGCCTTCTCTAGTTTCTGCTGCTTGTGTTGCTGCTGCTGCTTACTATGTTCCTGCTGTTTTTCAATCCTCTTGCTTCGAGAAGATCTATCTAGAAACTTGGTTTTAACGGTGTCAACACCAAGTTTAGGGGAGGATTGTTAATTATTGAAAACGGACTAGTGTCGTTTCTGTTGTTAGAGATTGTTCGCCTTTGATGATAGCATTAAGTCGTTCCTGCTGGTAGTTCAAGTAACGTTCCTGCTGATTATGTTTCTGCTGGACATGTTCTCGTTCCTGCTGACAGAGATAGAATCTGCTGATTATGTTTCTGCTGGACATGTTCTCGTTCCTGCTGACAGAGATAGAATCTGCTGATTATGTTTCTGCTGGTCATGTTCTCGTTCCTGCTGACAGAGATAGAATCTGCTGATTGTTATTTATAGACGTAATTAATGTAATTAAGGAATTATAGTTATATTCTAGTATTATCTCATTAATATAGGAATGAGATAAATTAGGAAGAGATTGATATTGATGTATATCTCTTACGAGATTTTAGTTTTCTGGTTGACCAATTTAGGGTTTCTTCTCTATAAAAGAAACCTTTAGCATTAGGGATTGGCACCGATTGTAAAAGCACAAAATCAATTTATTATCAATAGAAAGATCCATAGAGGATCGTTGTTCATATTGTTGTTCTTCTTTATTGAATTGTTTAGTTTCCGCCTAAACATTTGCTAGAGTCTCTCACGTATGTGCTTGTGATTACATAAGTACTATACATTCACAAAGGCTAGAAGATCTATCTAGTTCTAGATCCTAACAAGTGGTATCAGAGCCTGGAGAGAGCCTCTGATAAAGAAGAATTACGTAGTACCACATCAAAACCTTGTTTTCTCTAATCTTTAATTATGTCAGAACCCATGCCTACTATACCTACTCAGTCACCCTTTACGTATCCTATCCCTAATTCATCTGCTTCACCATCATTCACTCAAGATGATACCTTCATGCCTTCGGATTCTTCATTACCTGAACCACACAACCGATCCTCTACAATACACTTCAACGGTTTCACAACAGCCTTCTCACAACCGAATCAATCTTCTTTCACAACCTGCTGTTCACGTGACTCAAACCTTTCAGACCAAACCTAACAATGTCCAGTCACTACTGTCTTCAACAGTTCTACAGCCACTATCTCTGCAAACAATGCAAAATTTCTTTTCTAGTAGAAGGAAAATATGGATATGGGCTATGAAAAATGAGTACTGGATACAGAATGCTGATCATAATCTTTGGAGGATTGTTCAGCAAGGAAACAGTCCAAAGAGGTTGGGAAAAGATGCCAAAGGAAATACAATTGTTCATCCACCTGTCTCTCTTGATGAGCATGTTGCTGTACAAAGGGAGAATAAGGTGAGAACCTTGTTGCTTCAGGCTTTACCTGAAGATCATATGCCCGATTTTCATCATTATGATGATGCAAGGGATATATGGTTGGCAGTTAAGGCTAGGTTTGGTGGGAATGAAGAATCAAAGAAGATGAGAAAGACAATGCTCAAGCAGCAGTTTACAGAATTCTCTGTGACAGAAGAAGAAGGCCTACATAAGGGCTATGACAGGTTTCAGAAGATTCTGAGCCAGTTGAATCAAGTGCAGGCAAGGCCAGACAATGATGATATCAACCTGAAGTTTCTAAGAGCACTTCCTTCTTCATGGTCACAAGTTGGGTTGGCACTAAAAACAAGAGGTGGCCTTGATTCAATGAGTTTTGATGACCTGTATAACAAACTAAGTAACTTGTATCTTGATGTCTGGAATTGGTCATAGCTATAGTGTGAAATGCTGCTGTTGCTCCCACTCATTCTGCGTTCATTGGAACTACCTGCTCTGGCTCAAAGCCTACTTATTCTGATCAGCAGCATATTGTTCCATCAGTTTCTCCGACATCTGGTCGTTCTGATAACTTAATGGAATGTGTTTGAATTCTTTGTTGCTGAGAATTGAAACATGATCAAGCATATGATCTATGAAGACTTTGACCAGGTGATCAGTTAGAGATGGAAGAAATTGGACTTAAAATGGCAATATGGTATGCTCTCCTTGAGGATTAACGGTTTGAGAAGAAGCAGGAGAAGATGAACTTCAACATCAGCAGCCTGCTGATTTGACAGAAGGTAGGTTAGATGCTACAAAAATGTCTTCATTGGGAATTTTGCATAGGGTGTGTAATGTGAAGCAGTTGTTGATTAGCTAGGTATTCTGCTTTTTAAGGTCTCAGAGTTAAAGACGACGATCCAAAAAGCCTTGGTCTTGTTGATTCAATGGTGAATTGGTAGATCAGCGGCAGAAACGAGACTGATGAGGTTGCAAAGGTTATTTTTGGGATGATGGCTGGACTTCATGCTGATAATAGTGGTGCTGATATTTCTAATGCTGCTGATGAGTTTGCTATGATGGGAATTTCTCCTAAGGTACAAATTTGTCCCCTTGGTTGTGATTCTAAAATTAATGATCTTAATTCTATGTATAATAATCTTGATAGACTGTATAATGATTGTTACATTAAAGTTCAGGCATATCAGCATGCTGTTAAAACTTTAGAATCACAAAAAGATTGGTACCATAAAACTCAGATGGCTTTAGAAGAAAAGATTAGGGTTTTATCTGCTAATCTAGAAAACACCACTAACACACTGAGCTATACTGAAAAATTACATGATCAGGCACATAAAGAAAAGAAAGAATGGGAAGTCAAGTTTGAAGCGACATTAGCTAGATTTGAAAAGTGGAAGGAATCTTCCAAGAACTTAAAAAAATTGATAGATAGCTCTATGTCTACAAGAACTAAAATTGGCCTAGGATTTCAAGAGTACTTTGGAGTAGATGAAGTGTTTGATTTGTCCACACCTAGTGTCTTTTACTCAGACCCTGTTGAGAAGGAGGATAAACCTCTTTACTCAAGGTTTGTCAAGGCTGAGGAATGCATGGGTTCATCCTCCTATAACTGGAACTTATATGCACAGCCCATACAGTCTGACATAGAAGAAACACATGTAAGTAATGTTTCAACGACTTCTAACAAACTTATAAACTATTTCCAGGAACTAATGACTTTTTCTTTTTTTAAATTTATATATATTATTAATTTTATATATATTATAAAAATCCCACCCCCCCCTTGATAACAGTGACAAGTCTTCAGACTCAGAGACCCATGCATCCTGTGATTCAAGCCTCAAGACCAAGGGACCAAAAGACTTCCCATCCTGATGTTATAATCCAGACTTTGGCCAGAGTCTGATGTTGAAGACAAATTTCAACTACTGGCAGTCCTAGTTTTTCTTGTTCGGAGAATGTAAAAATCTTCCTAGGATTATTTGTATAAAAGTGGAGAGAACAGTAGAGAGTGTGTAAAAATTTTGTGCGTGTAAGAAAGTTTTGTTTGTGGCAGTAAATTGATTTGATTAAAGATTGTGACGTTTATAACTGTGTAGATTCTGTCAACTTGTAAATATAAAGCAGCATTTGTTCCTGCTGTAGTAGGAATTCGTCAGCATCTGTTCTGCTGATAGATCTGATCTGTGCCACAGTAGAAACAGACCAGCAGTCAATCCTGCTGATAGACCACATCCTGCTGGTTGGTCTAAAAGACCAGCAATTGTTTCTGCTGGTAGACCAGTTTCTGCTGGTTGGCTTAATCCTGCTGCTAGACCATTTTTCAGACCATCATCTGTATATAATACGAATTGGTCTAATATATATGACCCTATGATTAAGGGACAATGGGGAACTGCTGTTAAGACCTCAGCAGGTTACTCTTGGAGGAATACACGACCACAATTTTGGGGGTCCAAGAGTAATGGTGGATCTCGTCAATCCACATGGTTTCACACTTAATGATCCACAAGGCAGGCTCAAGTCAGAATTGGCTTGGGTCTCTCAAGTGTACTAATGGCTTTGTTGTATGATTTGTAGGGTGATCCTAGTACAGATAATGACATAGGTATAGTTGACAGTGGTTGCTCAAGAAGTATGACAGGAAACAAGGAAAAACTTGATGATTTTGTGCAGATCAAGGGAGGCATCGTAAAATTTGGAGGTGGAGATGGTAGAATATCAGGAAAAGGCACCATACGGACTTCAAAGCTTGACTTTGAAAATGTCTACTATGTTGAAGAGCTGCAGCACTTTAACTTGTTTTCTGTATCACAAATTTGTGATAAAAAGAACAAAGTTCTCTTCACAGACACTGATTGTTTGGTGCTTTCCGAAGAATTCCAATTGCCTGATGCAAGTCAGGTGGTACTAAGAATTCCTAGGAAACATGATCTCTACACATTCCACATCTCAGACTTGCAACCAGAACAAAAGGTTACTTGCTTAGTAGCAAAAGCATCCTTAGATGAATCCACCAGATGGCACAGAAGGATGGCTCATGTGAACTTCAAAACAATCAACAAGTTAGCTAAGGAAGGTCTGGTTGATGGGTTACCTCTCAAGGTGTTCACCAATGAACACAACTGTGTTGCTTGCAACAAAGGAAAGCAACATAAGGCTTCCTATAAGCATATTTCTGCTGTGAGACTTATTACTGAAACTCTGCAATTGCTGCATATGGACCTTTTTGGTCCTACCAATATCAGGAGTATTGACCAGAAATACTACTCCTTGGTGGTTACAGATGACTTTAGCAGGTTTTCTTGGACTTTCTTTTTGGGTACTAAGGATGAAACATTTTATGTCCTTAAAGAATTCATTACCTTAATAGAAAACCAGCTGAATAAAAAGGTTAAAGGAATAAGGTGTGATAATGGGACAGAGTTCAAAAATGCAAAACTTATTGAACTTTGTGGGGAAAAGGGAATTAAGAGGGACTATAGGCTTCAGCTTGATAATGCTGAGTTGGTTGCGTCTCTGCACTAGTATTGGTTTCTGCTGGTAGTCTCATTCCTGCTGGTTGTAACAATGTATTGCTGCCTGCATAGTTGTGTGCTCACATTTCATTCTGCTGCTTGACTTGTTTCTTGTGATTTTTTTTAAGACGTGATGACTGTGATTGACTTTCACTGCTGGTCTTAAAAAATAGAAGTTGATTAGTTTTTCGTTTTGTAAATCTCTATTCTTGGATATTGGCGGTCACCACTTGCTTGAACAGGGTGGCGTACAGTTGATTTTCACTCAATTACTTTAACTTCAAGGTTAAAATTGTAACAATCAAATTAAAAGGTTAACTTTTTCACTACATTGGACACAATTAAACTAATTAATCCCAATCACTTTTTCATCTTTCCACACACACATACACCAAATCTTTTGCCTTGGTATACTCTGTTCTTCACCCTAAATTCAGTTAATTCACCAATGGCGGCACTCAGTCCAACGATGATCACAACAAAATCGCTTACTTGGGGAGGGAAAGAGGCTCCGAGGACTTCACAGATATCCTCAGCTATTTGGACCACTCTCCATTAGTACGTTTAACACATGACCATCCTGGTCGTGTTTGATCATTGGTCAAACATTTGGGAGCCAGCTCAGTTCCCCAAATGCTGCTGGGTCTCGTGACCTAGTTGCAACTATTGACGGCCGTGAGGTGGTCGTGACTGAGTCTCTAATTAGGGCTCAGTTACAACTTGACGATGCCAATGGCATCTTTGACATGCAAATTGATGATATTTTTGCGGGTATGGGGGCTATTGGGTATCCGACAGATAGAACCCTTACTTTTCTTAAGCACCATTTATCTCCTCAATGGAGATTTCTGGTGCATACAATTTTGCATTGTCTGAGCCCTAAGGCTGGAAGTTGGAATCAATTTCCAAGTTCCATTGCCACAGCCCTTATTTGTTTATCGACTGGTAGGGTATATAATTTTTCTCGATTTATTTTGGAAGGGATGATTGCGAATGTTAAGACTAAAAAGAATAAATTTTTAATGTACCCAAGGTTTTTACAAATGCTTGTGGCCATAGAGACAGCTGACCGAACCCCTCGACCCACTTTTGGTTTTACTCGGAAACTGTTTTCTAATATGAAATTAAAATGGGAGGGTGAGGAAATACCTTTGACACCACCCATGCTTGCCATTGCTGCTGCTGGCAATGATGCTGCTGATGAAGCTGCTGGTAGTGCAGCTGAGGCGCACCCTGTACCCCATTCTCCTCTGGTTTCCCCTGTTAGGGAACTAACACCGGAGAGGCAGTTTGGCCCTGAACCCAGACCAGCTGGGTATGTGGACCCTGATGTCCTTGAACCAATTATTTTTGGTCCACAGCCCAGACCCTCTGATTTTGTTGACCCTGACCTTGAGGAACCCGTTATCTTTGGTCCCCCACCTAGGCCTGACAACTATATTGAGCCTGCGGACATTGATAATCTCGTTTCCATGGAAGATGACACCATTCATGGTGGATTCCATGAGGAGTCACCTGTTGGGCCCAATGATGCTCCTACACCAACAGCCGATGCTGCTGGTAGGGCAGAGGACCCTACTCTACTAACAAGTTTATCTGCAAAGCTTGACAGGTGTATGGGGCGTAATGACCTCATGGGAAAAAACAGAGCTGGGAACCTCAAAGAAAATCATGGGGGGAGCTATTTTGACACTTGTATCTCGAGTAAAGAAGTTGGAAAGAACAGTTAAACAGTTGAAGACAGCACGTTTTGTGGGTGATGCCCCTGCCACAGAAGGGGATGTGGATATTCAGGATGATGTTGACCTTGAAGGATTATCACGATCTGGCATTCTGACAGCTCTGGGTCAATCGATAACTGCTGTTCCTAGGAGATATGGCGGAACGCGAGAGGAGGGAGGAGGTTCCTCTTAGGCGTAAGAGGTCGGTGTATCGACGTGCCAGGACAGAGTTTAATACTTCAGCTTTTGCGCAGTTTCACGCTCCTCTTTCTGCTGATGTTCTTCCTCAAGCGGCAATCTCTGAATCTGCTGGTCCTTCTGCTGCTGCTGATAAAGGAAAGGCCCCTATGCCAGAATTGGATATTCCTGCTGAATTTCTTGCAGAAGATGCTCAAGCCAGGCAACGTTTAGAAGAAGAACAGGCTAGTGAGCGCTTGGTTCACAGGTTACGGGCTGAGGATTTAGCTAAGGAGGACTTACCAAATGTTTCTGAAGAACGTGCAAAGGAATTAGACGATCTTATGATGCATATGACAGAAACAGATTGGTTGAATTTGATGCTGCAAGTTGGGTCGAATCCTGCATTGGCACGCGAGTTGTTAGGAGTGGATGTAACCGAGGCAAATTTTGTTGAGCGCATGACTGCCATTAAGGAACGAAAGAAGCGAGCCTTGGCAGATTTACGCTATAGAGCACTCAAGGGTAAGCCGCTGAAGCAATCTGAAGTCACCCAAATGATGCGTAACTTAGTTAAAAATCAGTGGTGTGCTAGCTTCATAATGGTCTTTCACGGATGGAAAGCTGTCAAGGTATGTCGAAACAAACGTTGATTGAAGAGTACGAGAATATCTGCGACGTTCTTGAAAAGGATCGTTTTGTTGAGTGCTCGTCTAATCTAATTCGACCCAAGCTGCTCATTACTTTGGAGCCTTCCTTCTAAAGACAAGGTGAACGCGTTCTTTCCAGCTTCGAATGTTCCTGTGCTACACACAACTTGCTGATGATATTGTTTGCTGGTTTTGGAAGTAGTTTTCCTCCTGCTGGTTCAGTCCTCCTTTATCTGGCTTGGCTCCACTTCTGTTGTGGAGTAATTGTGTTCCTGATTTACTGTCCCCACTTCAAGCAGCAATGGATTTGCTAGTTCACACAGTGAGGTGGAGTTTCAATTTGCAGATTCTGCTGATAGTTCTTCCCCGACACATGTTCTATGATCACATACCACATTGCATGTTCTGTTTGATCCACATCAGGAGTATTAATGAGTTTTTCTTATATAGTGATGAGACGAGCAGATAGGTATGTCTCGCGTTGCTGCAGACCCCAGACTCGGATGATGAAGTACTAGTGAGATCTCTTCAGGGGTCAGTATATTTTGGTGTGGTGTTGTGGTAGTGGCAAGCATTCTGATGATGAGATTGTTGGACCCACGGGAGGTAAAGGTTGAACCATTCTGACTCTCCGCTTTTCCTCTCGGTTGCTGTCGTAAACATCGTGGGGTGTGAGAAGTGAGACTCTTATGGGATATAAACCAGTTGAAGACTTCTTTCAGTTTGAGCGTGAGAGTGATGATGTATGGATGAATTATACTCCCCTCTTCATATGGTGGCATATTAAGATTGGGGAAGATGGTGATCTGTCCGTTTGTACAGATCATTATCATGTTTCTTATCGGAGAATCGACGGCCAAAGTCCTTTTTTACTTGAAGGAAGTTGCTACCTCATGTGTATCGTGAGGATCTCCTTCTGTTACGACGAGGATGAATATGGTATTTTCGACTGAACTAGATGGGTATTGGTTTAGACCTATGGAGGGATGTCAATCTTTGTGTCAGTCCCTTCATTTGACTGATTTGGTAAGATTTTTGGAGAAACCAGAGACTGGGTGGTGAGCAGCTGGAAGTTGTATTCCCAAAAAGCTCTGTTCATGTCTTGGACTTAACGAATGGGAAAACTGTGTATATGTTTGTGGACAAGTTCTATCCGATCCGGGCTACACTGCTTGAAAGGATGTTACGTCACAGGCTCACAGTTCCACCCTCATACTGTCGAGATGTTGTTGTTGCTGGGAGTGTTATTCAGACGATTCAAGCTGGCTTACGGGAATCATATGAGTGTCTTGCATCTGCCCCTATGTAAGTTGTTTTTGTGTTTGTGTTTGTAGTTATTTCAATAGTTTAGTTAACTTATTTATAAAAAAAAAAAACTTTATGTTGTCTAAGTATGGGTGTTAGTTGCTTGCAACTGCACGGGGACAAATGGTTTTCAAGCTCACCATGTACAGCAAGAAAGAGTTGGCTCACCATTGCAAACGGCTTGGTGTGTAACTCAAATCGTGATAGCTGTTAAGGGTTTGACTAAATCCTATTTGGCCTTCACTCACCATGTGCTATTTCTGTAACAAAAAATGGCTAGTCAAGAGGGTACGGCTTTGGTACAGGAACTTTTTTTCCTTCAAATGTTGTGGGTTGCTAGGTTTACCAAAAATAGATGGTATTCATTTTCCATGTCTTGCTGAATGAAAACATGGTTGTCCAAGAAGGTTACGGGCTTGGTAAAGGACTATTCAAAATGTTGATAGTTGACAATTTACTAAAAAATTGTATGGTTATCAACTCACATTAATTACTCTGTGTATGAAGTGTTGGCTAGTCATGAGCAAACGGCTACAGGTCAAAGACGTATCACTCCGTTGTATGGCTTTTGTGCGGTTTTGCCAATAAATGTTAGGTATCCAATTACCTTGAATTCATGTTCTGAGAAATTTGGAAAAAAACTGGTTATTGTTACACTGGGTTGTTGTTTTTCACCAAAGTATCAATCTAGCACAAGAGTGAGTAGCTAATTGTGGTAAAGGCTTATACATCTACCTTATGTTTGATGCAAAGATGGAAGCTCTGCTCTTTTGAATGCGCTGTTTGGATAGCTCCTTTGATCCGGTTTCTGCTGCTGGTTACATTGTATCTGCTGGTGTTTACGATGCTGCTGGTTCATTTGTTCTTGCTGTCTTCATAAATATTTGCTGACTACTTTGTTTCTGCTGCCACTCAATCCTCTTGCTTTGCGAAGATCTATCTAGAAACTTGGAATTAACGGAGTCAAAACCAAGTTTAGGGGAGGATTGTTGGGAATAATTGAAAACGACTAAGTGTCGTTTCTGCTGGTAGAGATTTTCGTTTCTGCTGATGGCATTAAGTCGTTCCTGCTGATAGTTCAAGTAGCGTTCCTGCTGATTATGTTTCTGCTGGTCATGTTCTCGTTCCTGCTGACAGAGATAGAATCTGCTGATTGTTATTTATAAGATGTTAAACTTATGTTAATTAAGGAATTATAGTTATATTCTAGTATTATCTCATTAATATAGGAATGAGATAAATTCGGAAAGAAGAGAGAGATAATAAGTGATAGAGATTGATAGGAAGAAGAGAGAGAGAGAAGAGGATTTAGGGCCTTTTGACCCGTTACTCGTCTCTAGTCACTACCTACTTTGCTCGCTCTTTCGGGAAAGTAAAATTATGATCTGTGGAGTATCTGCTTTAAGAAAATGGGACATGATGCCGATTATATCAGAATGGATCTCCCAAGCATTCCTTGTTCTGCCTCTTTTAACAATTCTCATGATCATGTATGTAGTTTTTATTTATGTTAGTTCAGCACACAAATGTCTTGATATGGGTCATGTAATACCTTTAAGGAGTGGAATGTGTTGTGTCAAGCATAGCAATTTTAATGGAAACATGCAAAATGAGTCTGACATGCCAAATTTATCCAAAGTGCAGTTAAATGATACAATCTCTTTGATTATTTATCATATAACGTTAAAAGATAATTATAAGTAATGAAATTTTGATATTCTTAAATTAACTTTAAATAGAAAAGACTGTCCCAAGGCCTAATAGTTATCTTATTACACGATATGAGGCAACCCATGAATGAAACATACCTCATAAGTAGTTATTTTGTCATTTCCTTGATGTTCAAGGTACCACCTCATGAACCTTCTGTGGTCATGCTGTGTGTGTTTTAACTCAGAAAAAAGGTTGGGTTTTATTGTTTGAATGAGTGTCAAGCAAGTGCAGTGGGATTACCGGATTAATGTTCTTATAGGCGCTGTTTAATGAGGATAACACAACGTAAGGAAACTAAGCAAATATAGGGAAAAATCAATCAGAGGGGTAGTCTAAAGGAAATTTTGATATTTTTATGCGCAACAACAGAAAGGATTGATTAACGTACCTTGATTGCAAGAATTCTTGATTCTCGTTGACCATCAATCCATCTTCACTACAAACTTTTATCCAAGGCGCATAACAACGCATACGTCCTCAGTAATATATGCGGCAGCGGCAGCGGATCCAAACCTACACAAATAGACCAAATTAAAAAACTTTATTAATTGTCTTTATAAAGAGTACGATTTTACACCGTAGGTGTATGGGATTTTTAAAATTTTTCTGCTCAACTGCTATTTTTTGGAGTAAAGCAAAAAAACGTATGTACTTTTTAAGATTGTAATTCTATAAAGGAGTATATTAGAACCGTTTGCACCTGGGACGCGCATACGTGTTTTGCGGTTCTCTAATGTAATTGATGATTTTACCACCTTCCCACATTGCCATCCTTCCTCCAAATTTTCTTAATCGCATCCTTATTTCCAATCTGACAAAAACAAACACAGTAGGTAAGTCTAAGAAAGAATTTCAAAAAGGAACCATAAAAGCTCTTAAGCTAAAAACGCGTTTATGAGATCTTTTCCAAATCAAAACAACATCACACATAACTACATAAGCATGAAAAAACAGTTAATCAAACATGTCACTATTCATATTTAAAAGTTGTATACTAATATAAATTATTATAAATATGAACAAAAGAAGAAAGAATAGAAAAAGTAACCCTTTGGTGGAAGAGTTGCCGTGCTTCCTGGGCTTCTTGATACCGTTCTGGTGTGCCTTCACACTCTGTGCAATTCTTTGGCTTTGTCATCTCTAAAATATCAAAACAAAGACAATGTTAAACCAAAGCTATAGTAAACAGTGCTCAAATTAATACATAGATCTATAAAAATAATTGTTTCATCCTCAAACCCAAACCTCTGCCATCCCTAATACCTTTACCACCAACAAAAACTTCCCAAATTAGATACACAGGGGGTGTTTGGCATAACCTGATATGGGAAACGAAGTCCCAATAAGCTCATAACTTGAAAAACCAAACTTATGAAATACATGAGTACTAAAATTAGCTCATAAGCCCAAAAATAAGCTTAAACAAACAACACCTTATGTTTTAAGGTTTAGTCCAAAATCCCTTAATCATACAAACTAACATTTTTGCATAAATGAATTGCACCCTCTTCCATAGATTATACAAATAAGCAGAAGCAATTACAAAAAACAAAAACAAAAGTAACATGAAAACCGCACCTTTAATCCCTAATCTTCTGTTACTGCTCCTGAGTTACTACTAAAGCATTTCAGAACTATCCATTATATATTGGAGAAAGCTCAAACACTAACCTGCAGTTGTAATAATCCGATGCAAGAACCCTAATCTTCCGTCTTGATTTACCATAGTATAGAAACAACTTCGCACCTGCATAGTAACCATCGAGATTGGAGATTATTCATTCAATAGCTTTTGGCAAAACCTACATCTTAGTGACGTGCCAACTTTATAATAGCTGATACAACTACCAGCTTTATAATCACTAAGATGCTTATGTTTCCCGAAACCTATTAGTGTTCCTTCCTTTATCGTTCAAGCCCGCTGAAACTACTATTAGCTTACACGCTCTATTGTTATGATTCCTCTTCTTATAGTCTAATTGTGCTCAAAATTTGTTTCTCAGTCACCAACTTTATACATCCTCCTTATTACATATAATCATGTTGTATTAGAACGGATTACTTAATTTTGATTATTCAATATCACATACTCATTTTTATAAAACACACATCCAAATACCCCATGGGTTTCTTCCCATAAACCATCACAACGCAAATTGAAAGAAGCATACCTGCACATCAAAATGACATAACCAAAGCTTCTGTACCATCAATAGCCACACGCCCTTTTTACATGCTGTCTTTTAGATGTAAGACGCAACTTATTCTTCTGTCATGTCCTTAAATTTTTATAAGAATTTAAAAATGTTCAATTATAAAGTATATAATTATTAACCATTTGTACCAGGAAAAATGTCCAAAAATCCTTATGAACCTTTCGATTCAATGTTCCAAGATCCCACACATTCAGCATCCCTATCAATTACACTACTATCATAAGATCTACTTAAGCTTCCGTCCCATCAATAGCAAAACCAATACAGCTGCATCGAAAACCCCCAAACATAAATTATAAAAATAAATTCTACATAACAAATATTAAGCTACATAGAACGGACTAAAAAGAAGGCGAAAGAAAATCTTATTCACCTTCAATTTCAACACACGATTATCTTGCAAAATCAATAGTCGTATCACATTCGATTACACTATTTTTCCAGAAAATCCTAGTTGTAAATGAGTGTGACCAACCTCTGGCCCAAGTTGATACTACACTTGTCACCATCCACTCTCAACCTGCTATAAACAAAATTATCAATCAATGAATTTCAGTTCTTAGTAAGCCTGACCCTCAAATTTCACATTAAGTAAATTTACAAAAAAAGCCGACACACCTTAAAGAATTGTTGCGTGTTTTACAAACCCTAAAAAAACTAAATCTAATCACAAAGTCGATTGAAGGGCGCCGTTTGGTTTTTGTGTGTGTTTTTTTTTTGTGGTGGAAGGTTTGAGGCGATAAAGAAGACAGATCAGTGGGGTGTATGTGTTGGATTAGAGGTTAGTGCCATGAATCATGAGTTGGATACACAAACGAATAACACGTATCACCTCGAGTAGTGTTTTAATGTTAAAAAAACGGGTTAACCGGCCGGAACCGCCAGAACCGACCGGAACCCGCCGAAAAAAGCCAGGTCGGGTCGGATCTGATTAAATGCATTAATGGTGTGCCTCGGGGCAACAATCTTAATCTATAAATATATAATATAATATCTTAAACATTCCCAACTAAACTCGTGTTAAATCAATTGGTCTCACATTGTCAGCTCTGCGTATTTGTATATGACTTTGAATTCTTTTAGATTTAAGGGTTGATTATTGATCCCCAAAAAGTGAAAATAATATCTCTTTTATTTATTTTTTAAATTCTGATTTAATTATAAGATAGTGAAATAAAAAAATAAACATAAAATATAAAGTTTGACAAGCCAAAATTATTTAAAGCAAAAACCACGTAAGAAAAACATAAAAAAAAACTGTTTTTCTTTTTCAATAAAATGCGGTTAGAGGCAATGTTTGAAAGACTCAAGGCGCACTGAGGTGCAAACAATTTACGGAGCCTTGAGGCGAGCCGCAAACAAAAGCGTGGGCTTCATGAATATGAAGCGCTTTGAATTGAAGAAAAATTTAATAGTTTAAGTTGAAATTTATATATTAATGTTGACTTAAATAGCACTAAAATATTTAATGTATTTAAAAAAAGTGAAAATGAGTATATATATATAGACATTTAAATTGAAAGACCAAACACTCAAATTGTTTGATTTGGTTAGTTTATAGATTATCTATCATTAACATATGAGCTCGATGAACGTTGAATTTGAAAGAAAAAAAGTTTCAAGACGCGTTTAGGCTCAAGGCTCTAAAATTTTCTGATCCTTGTGCATATGCAAAGTCTCGATCTGAAAAAAAGCCATAAAACTTGAACTTTGAGAGCTTTAGACCTTAAACGCGCCTTAGACGTGCTTTTTAAAACTATAGTTAAGGGTACCAAACTACCAACACCCACCCTTACATGGTCGTCGAGTCAAAGTTAGGCATGAAACATTCCATCTTTTTGTTAGGCGGTGAGCTCGACAACTGGATACATTACCTGTTTATCAAGTCAAAACATTTTACATGATTTATATCGTCAACCATTGTTTCATCCAATATAAAATACTACTGTAAGAATTATCATGTCTTGCTTGGTAGATATTCCACAAAATTATATTTTATAGAAATAAACAAATCTGTAGCAACGAGTTCAATAGTTTTACCAATTACTTTTATATACAATTCACAAATGGTCGGTGGCACTGTAGCAGCTACAGTGCTACAGTACCGGCTCAAAATTTTAGCCCAAAATCCGGCTCAAAGTAAAAAAAGAAAAAAAATTTACAAAACGGACCCTCAACTTTTAATTGTTTACGACTTTTTTACATAAATTTTAAAAAATAAAAATAAAAAAAGCCCCTCAAGTTTCTTTTATTCGCCCCCGCCGCAACGCGCGGGTTAAATTCCAACTCGTTACAGTTCATTTTATAAACAAAACAAATCATTCTTACAAAATGTCGTACTCATTCTATATGAAAATTAATTCCAAAAAGTTAGAAACACAGTATATTCCACAATTTTTTCTCGCTAAAAATGAAAATAAACACAAACCCGAAATCGACTCCTAACAACTTTTAGGTCCGATGTTATTAAGTGGAACTTTATCACCCGACTTAGACCCTTTCGGTGTCGTTGCAGACGTTGACGCCTCGCCATTGCCAGAAACAATCCTTGGCGACCTGATCGAGAACGCCCTCGTTAAAAACGAGGGTGCTCTCGACAAGACCCACCGTTCAGACCTGACCACAACCCGGTCTAAACTCTCCAAACGTTTATAAGATTTCCGCCTTCCACTAATCGCTCCTCCCCCGGTCCTATACCCCTTTTTCGCACTTCCTTCACCCGCCATCCGAACCGTACTTCCCGTCCGGTTTAGTAAAGCCCGATTCACCACTTGCCTCCGTACGTCTTGGGGCAACCGCAAAGTAAACCTGTCTAAATTCTCGCCCGGTTGAACAATCGAATGCCCGGTCGAATGAGATCTAAACTTTCCAAAAAAACTAGGAAATATCATCCCCCGGTTCGGTTTCACACTCTTGTCCCGGTTTAGTGTGTCGGTAAACGTTGCCGGTTCTTGTACATTAACTACAGGATCTTCAGTAACGATCGAAATGACATCATCATTTCCTGCAGTTGTACTTTGATGCTCATCATTTACTACACCTAACTCCACGTCACTAGCACCTGTTCCTGATTCTTGCGAATCTTGTTCTTGTCCCGGAACAAGATTCGCACGACAAACGGGGCAAGTGACGTGGTTTTCAAACCACGCATCAATACATTCAGGATGAAAAACATGATCACACTTAGGAATCAACCTCAAAGTTTCTTCATCTTCATATTCATTAAGACATACAGCACACTCCAAAGCACCTTTTCCGATCTTAAGTCCTTTGACTGTTGAGTATACAAACGTAGGAAAGGTCTCGATTACCGAAGAATCGAGACCACGTTGCGCCGCAACTGTGCGGCGCATGGAAAAAGCTCGGCGAATACTGCCGCCGTTTTCGTTAGCACGGCGGCGGATGTAGATCGAGAAGAATCCCATTAGAAACAAAGCTGCTACTAATATTACAATTATTGTAATAATTGATGGGTTGAAATTTGCATATGGATATGTCCCTGGTGGTGGTGGGGATTGAGCTGTTACATAGGATACTAATTCAAGAAAAATTAATACTGAAAATGATATTGCCAAATCACTAGCCATGTTTTTTCTTTTTTTTTTCTTGCTAATTTGGGGAGAAATTTAGAGATGTGGAACACAAGGACAATGGTTTACTTTGACTTTTTGTCAAGTGTTTTATATATAGGCAGTTTCTCAAAGTGTAAAATGGGGTAGTTCAATAATGAGGGTCATACATGGCTGGCTGACCACATTGGCTGCTTTCATTTGTCTTTCTCATACCTTTTTAATCAATGATTCACACATTTTTTCTAAACAACTCTTAAATTAATACTCTTTCTGTCTTATAACTATTTTTCACCGAAAAAAAAACACAATTTAAGCTAAACATTATAATAACAGCTTTCTTTCTTTTACATTTTACACAATGACAATTTTACCTTTAACCAATTAATTTATAACATATTCAAAAATTTAATAATCTATTACTCTAACAAGTGAGCTGTGATTATTAAAAACTTAGATTAGACTTTATAAAAGTAAATTTTGGAGTGGACAATAACTTAGGACGATTAAAAAAACTGTGCTATAATTTTGAGACTGAAAAGTAGCTTTGTTTGTTTAATTTTTTTTTAAATCTGAGGAGAGTTTGTGTGTTAGGTTTTTGAAAAAAAGAATGAAATCATTCATATGCTAAGTTGTTTAGTACCAAATGTTTAGAGCATAAGGTACTTTAAGCCATGGCTTGAGTTATCCCCGAAAACGCCACTTGAAGGCACGAGCCCTACAGCGCACCTTGCATTTTCGAGTGATGAGTTGTCCACCGAAACCACACTAACATTCGTTGCTGGAAAACGCCGCAATGAAGGCGCAAGAACCACACCCACCACTCGCGTTTTTCAGTATTTTACTCAGCGTTATTGGAGATGAGGGTACTTGAGCGGCACATAAATGGGTGTTAAGAATACATATAACTAATCAATCCACAACACACTATAATCAATAGTATTAGAAAGAGAGGGAAAGAGAACTTGGGTGAACTAGAGAGAGAGAAAGATATTAGAGAATGAATGTGTATAAGTTTACTCTTGGAAGGGATGTGGGATACATTGTTACACAAAAGGTATTATGAATCGACTAACAACCCAAGACTCGATATGACACTGAGTGCGATACTTTCTATGTTCCTAACAATCTCCCCCTAATGGGTGGTCACTCAGGCCTAACAAACAATCTAATGTCGCCAGTCCTTGGTCTTCAACAACATAAACCTCTAGTCAACGCATCTCGTCTTCTATTTCTTCTCCTTAAGAACTGCTGAGAGATCGTATTGGGCCCATCCAAGAATAGTTTTACAGATAAACTTGATATAAACTATCGCAGCGAATAAAAAAAGAACATAATTTTATCAAACAAGGTAACAATAAACATTTCTATAAAACTACTACGCCCAGTCAATGGTCCTAGGCTACACTAACATAATATCATATATCTGAACAAGACTAATAGACACTCATTGGAGAGTCTAACTAAGATGGATGTCTCAAGACAGAGCTCTCAAATACCCTTTATATAGAGGTTTTACAAGAAAACCATAGCTTACATAGAAAACTAACTTAATTTATTACATTAAGTCCTTGTTGATTCAACTTTCATTCAATTGTGCTATGTATTTTTATTTGGATAATCAGTAAAAATCTGAGATCCCAACAATCATCCCCCTATATTGAATTAACAAACACTCATTCATAGATGTAACAATGTCTTCAAAGCTTCCCATATCTCTTGTAGTCTTCTTCCCCTTTTTGTAATCATCCAATAGGTGTCTTCTATAGATATGCAACTTGTAAACACTTCCCCTTAAGTGGTGCATGTAGATGCTTAAACATGTAATCAATAAGCTTCCATTGAAACCAATATGTTTACCATCTCTTGAATCTCGAACTATGTAGGCTCTATGTAGTGATCACTAATGAAGAAAACTGAGTATAACAAATTTGATGAAGAAGTTGAATCTCCCAAACTTGTATCTTATGTCTTGCACTATCCACGTGACGTCGAACTTATAAATAAATCTATGAAATATAACTAGATCGCAACCTTTTGACAAAAATCCTCATCTTCTATGAGACACATACTAAGTGATAGCAAATGTAAGCATTGAGCACCATAAGAAAAATTACACACCTTTGCTAGACTTGTCAAGTCTTCGTCAACACCATTTAAGCACGAACAAGTTATCTTCAAAGTCAATGTCCTGCTACAAATAAGACTTTAAGATATGATAAGAACTCGCACTTGTGAAACTCAACTACCACATCAAATAAGCAATATTCAATTGTCTTCGTAATCACCTCTTCAATAAATCTAAAATGAGCCATAAATAATTAAGAATAAACTATTGTGAACAATAGTTCTGTCCGAGATCCAAAAATGTAAACTATCTATATCTGATAAAGAAAGTAGTACAAACTGGATATGTCAAACGACTCTGGCAGTTTTAAAAATTCAAGCACAGCAGTACTAACTTATTCCATTTAGCGACACTTTATTCTGTTACAAATCTATCGCTAACCTGTCACAATTCTGATATCTCCTTCCTCCCATGGCTTTTTTTGACATTTTAACTGTCACTAAATCGTCACTAATATGTCACTGCGCTATTGCAAACCCGTCACTGCACGAACAGTACTAACTCTCCCATGAGCAGTACAAAGTATACTGAGCAGTACTAAACACATACTTTACTTGGGTTTATGTACATAACAACCCAGCCTAATATATTGCTTCACTAATCTATGTTTACATCAACAATATTAAAATTTTTAAAGGGAGCAGTACAAAATAATATGCTAGCAGTACTAATATTAAGTGTAGCATTATTAACCACAATAACCCCAAGTTAATACTGTTGTTAAAGCTAGCAATACAGATCACGTCTAAAATAGAAGAGATTTTTATGGAAGTAAATCCCTAAAAATCATCAACTTAAATCTTTAGTCAAAAACCACGCATCTGTATACCACGATCCATTCCTTAACAATATAAATCATATAAACTGCCATAATACCTGCCATAAACCATGATATCTTTTCCATAATACTCGCACACTAGAAAACATATCAACCCAAAACCATCATAATATCTACGATTAATTATCAGCCTAATCTACTGATATAATCATTACGACATCAATACGTGCTGTCAAATCTTTACAAAACAGGTTGACCACCTGCTGCTCCTTTTCTAATTAAAACCATGATCACTTGCCGTACCTGCTGCTAGTATAAACCATCGACCAGGAAACCCTCATCATAGATCACGACCTGTTGGTTCTTTTATTGAATCCCAAAGAAGTATTAATAACCACAAATAAACCAACAACCAAATTGAATAAAACCTTTTTAGGGGTTTGGTTTATTTATTGAGATCAGTAAAGCAATCACGATCACAAACAGCAGCAAACGAACATCATATAGTCTGCTGTTGATCGTTAAATTTCAAGAAGGTAATTCAAGAAACACCAATCTGCTACATCAAAACCCTAGCAGACCCTTGAATTATTAGAAACATTTTACCTTCGATACCTGCTGTTTTGTTGCTTTAATATTTGCTATTACAGATTAGGTTTGAAGTCCCTAATCTGCTGTTTCTTCGATTCTCCCAATAAAATCATGACCATGATCCCAAGTCACAACCTGCTTGCGTTACTATGGAATTAGGGTTTATGAGAACCATAATCTTCATTCTTTTCTTCAAGCAGCAACAACATCATCTTTTTCTGCTTTTATGTAAATTAGGGTTTGGGAAAAACCCTAATACCACCAAATCTGCTTGTTCACTTAAAAACAGAAAATAAATATGAAACTAAAAACCTTGTGATCTTAGATATCAAGAGCAACCCGCTTTGATACTAATTGTGGAGATCGTTTTGCCCATCCAGGATTAGTTTTACAGATAACTTATATACGTAGCGGAATAATAAAGAACAATAAGTTATCAAACAAGGTTTTACTAGTAACCATTCTATTAATCTACTACCCCAAGGTCAAATGGTCCTTGGGGCTAAACTAACTAATACATATACTAACTAACTGTTAGACTCTCATTGGAGAGATCTAACTATCATGGATGTCTCAAACAGACGCATCTAATACCCTTTATATAGAGGGTTTACAAGAAAACCTAACTTACATAGAAAGCTAACTTAATTTATTACATTAAGTCCTTGTTGTTTCATCTTTCTTCATTTGTGCATATGTAGTTTTGTAATCATCAAATCTGAGATCCCAACAACTGCCTTAATCTTTTTCAGCATGGAGGTAGATCTTTAACGTCTCTTGTAGACCACTCTCTATTATACAAACACTCGTAACTCTGTCCAACTTGATTTAATCTGAGCATGTTTTCCAATTAGTCTCTAACATCTGTAAGAGTCCCATCACAGAACTTGTATAATTCATCGCCTCTCATGAACCTTTTTTCTCACCTCTACTTTCATAGACTACACCAAATGCTTTTGGATATGTTGTATATGCTGGATAATGCTTGATTTTTTAAATGCTCTTCTGTGGCTTGATGATATTTAGACTCTTCTGGTAACTTTCAACACCTAGGTAAACATATTCAACTCTCTTCTTGATGATGACACTTATCATGAACACCAGTAAAGATTGCACAAGATAATACTCAATTGTTCCTCCGAGATGTTTCAGTTTTCCTTGAGCTTTAAGTACATACATGTCTTTAATATCATCGAGGTTCAACTTGTAACACCCCCTAAAAATCTGGTAACGCAACAGAATAGTAACATTGGGGTGCTACTTCAAGGCACAAAACACAAGTCACAGAAAACGACCTCAAAAGAGACGTTTAAAATAAATTTCACATTTGATATATTAAAACGTTGTAAGCCGTTTAAGATATAATAAGAACACGCATCTGTGAAACTCAACTACAACATCAAATAAGCAATATTCAATTGTCTTCGTAATCACCTCTTCAATAAATCCAAAACGAGCCATATATCCAATAAGAATAAACTATTGTAAACAATAGTTCTGTCCGAGATCCAAAAACGTGAACTATCCAATATCTGATAAAGCAAGCAGTACAAACTGGGTATGTCGGATAGAACTAACAGTATAAACTTTAAATCGGACGACACTAGCAGTTTTAAAATCTTCTCGGACAACACTGGCAGTATTAAAAATTACTCGAACAGTATTAACCAACTGCTTTTATCGCTAGCAGTAGAAACATCCATAAACCTGGCAGTACTAAGTCCCGACCATGCAGCAGCATTAAAATTAACGAGCAGTATTAATAAATAATACTTGAGCTTACTATTGTAGATCAATCACAAAGTTGCTTCGTAACTCATGAAATGTTTCTAGAAACCACAAGCCCATTTATCATAAGATGCAGCCCATGAAATCAGAAATCCACGTCTAATAGCAGCATTATCATAACCATATTAATTTTCAGATCCAGCTCAAAAATAAAAATATCATATATGGAAGATATTATGGAAAAAAGATATCAATCCCTAAAACTTAGAATTATAACAGATCCATTTTGAAAATTATGAATCACAGTCAAACCTACTATGATACCTTCCCATGTTACTTGTATTCCAGCAACTCAATAACTACGTACCATAATTAAACCTGTTGTTGACCCTATCTTTTAGGGTTTACTTCATAAAACACGTAACAAAACAGTTTCCATCATTCACGCATTCCATAAACCATAACTTTATCCTTCTGGGTATTCACGAACATCAGAATCAAACTCACCAATAGACCTGTTGCTTCTTATCTTTTTCTAATAGCAGCATTAACAACTATGAAAATTAAAGTACACCATACCTGCTGATCATGTTGATTGTATCAGTGACCATAGCAGCAATAATCATGAACACCCATCATATCCTGCTCTTTGCAACTTTGAAGCTTTTTGAGTCACAGCTTGATTAGAACCTTAACATCAAAACAGCATCAAACACTGGATGTTATAGCTGCAGTAAATAGACCATAACATTTCTCTTGTATATCATAATTAGGGTTTTTGTGCACAAACCCTATTTTTTTAAACCAAAATCATCAATAACAGAAAATAATCACTTTTCTAAGACCTTGTAAATCCTAGATATCACGAGCCACGAGGCTACATGATAGCACAATTGAGATAAGAATCTTTGTAAGCTCATCTAGGAATTAGTTTTACAGAATAACTTATATATGCAGCGGTAAAGAATAAAGAACGAATAAGTTTTATCAAACAAGGTTTACTACAAACATTCAAGCCATCATTTATTATTTGCGATTAGAATAACATGGGTTTACTTCTTTAACAAGGATCCACCAATCCTTGAGGCTAATATACTATCTATTATCTAACTAATTAACTAACTAAACGTGTACACACACACGCTTTTGCTAGGACACTCATCATGAGAGTCTGCGTTTTCTAACTATTTCTTGATGCTAAATACCAATGGTCTAATAACCCTTTGTAGCAGATAGAAGATGGTCTGTTACACACAGAAAACTAGCTTACATAGGAAGCTAACTTAATATTTCACATTAAGTCCTTGTTGTTTCATCTTTCTTCATTTGTGCATATGTAGTTTTGTAATCATCTAAATCTGTAGACCCAACAAACTTCACTAGGAAAGGGCATTGATTGGCTCCTTCACCTATTCATGTAGAGCAACTAACAGTCTGATTTTGGCACAATTTTTTTTGCGCACACCAAATCAATGGATTCCAGATGAATCAAAGATTAATTGTTAACTGAAATCTTTCCCTATGAATCTTGGTAGATTAACCAAATTGGTCATGGTGTTGAACTAGTTCCTCAATCAAGTACTGGAAGTCCTTAACCTCTAATTTATAGTGATTTTTCTTATTAAGCACCTATTGGTCAATAAAATTTCTTACCTAATCTCAACACGAATGTCTATAATATATAGAGATTACTAGCACTAACATATAAGCATTTCATTTTATGGTTGGTTTAACCCTTGCTTGCGGGCCACCTCTAGTCCTTATTCTGATGGCCCACGTATGCTTATCATATCCATACACTTTAAACAATAGATGAAGCAGATCAACGAGCGTTATTCGGCGCTTGCCAAAAACGAACATCGATTAGGGTTTGGGTTGTGGACTGTTTATTAAGAGTATGGATTGACCAAACAACGACGTTTAAAGGTTGATAACGCAATAATTTTAGTTGACATACAATGCAAATTCTAATATGTGTACAATGGTACCTAACTGAAACGACGATCATTTTTGGTTGATGAAAAACCTGCGCATATATAGAGAGGCGGGAAGAAAAAAAACACGTACCATAGAAATACAAACCAGACACACTACACACACACCATAAAAGAACAAAATCCACACACCCACACACATCCAAACTATAGATATGGAGCAAGAAGTTAAAACAAAAATCGTTTCTAAGGGTGCATGTCAGTCTGTGATAAATTTTTATTTTAAATTTTATTTTTACGCTTTTTGGTTTAAACCTGAACTGGAGCACCTGATTTTCTTGCCTCTACCTAATCACATAGTTAGGTAAAAGTGTAGTTACAGAGTTGTTACGGGTTTGTGTTCTCGCAAACGTCGACGGTCTCAAAGGTAAAGGTTGTTGGCATGTTGTAATTTTTCTCGACTTTGTATATCTACGTTTGGATGCATTAGTTGGCATTATGCAGGTGTTGTGCATTTTATGGTTTATTTGATTTAGTGTATACCTTTTAAACATAAAAAAGGAAACCAAACCAATTCCATTTTAATCCTTGCATCGATATGATGATTATGTCATTCTTTGATTTATAAAAGGCGTGCTTATTTTGACACGTAAAGTCTAAAACGAAACAATTTATGTCGTGGAGAAAGTGTACCGTTTAAGGTTTGTGTTAGAACATTTAAGGCTTTGTTTGTGTTTGAGGGTAATACTAAACCAGTTGATTTCACGATCGTCTTGTAGTTTATAGCAACGTTGCCAGATGGTGTCCTGTGAAAAGCGCTTTGTCCATTTAAGGTATTATGTCCGCTTGAAGTGATTTAAGGATTTGTTTCTATTTGAAAGTACAATAAAAATCAACTCGTTCAACGATAGATATGGTTTTATTAGCACCTACTGTGGATGTTTGTTTCTATTTTTTTTGTCATCACCTGAATATTTACTCAGGTCAATTTTTCACAACACACTTTTTCTAACTCTACTCTCCGATCATTATTCTTGACTTTTATACGTTACGTTTGAATCTGGCAATTTACCGAGAAGTTAACTCGCATAAATCTGAAAAACATCATCGGACGTGTTCTGACTTCGAATTTTGACTAATCTAGATATTATATGCATTATTTTATCCTTTCTAAGTGTTTCGTAGTTTACGATCACTCCGGAATTTATTTTTACGCCTTTAACGGTTAAATTAGTTTTTCGCTTTTGAGAACCTAACCGGAAACCCCGGAAACTCTAATCTTTTCGTGTCTAAAACTTAGTTATCGTCCATACTCATGTTCATTAAGCCAAAAATTTACAATTCATCCCTTCCCTCTACTCCAACGACACGCATACACACACTATAAATAAATCAAAGAGAATCTTTTATCTTTATTTGTGAATTTCAAAAATAAAACACCATCACATGCAAGAAAGTGACATGTTTGTTTTGTCCTACACTACAAGCCAATGGCTCTTACACTTCACATGCTGACGTTTGGACCACAATTCCACTAGTGAGCCATTCAAGCTAAACCTAAACCTTATCCTATAAATACCCACTTATAAACACACACATCTCTTTTAGTTCATTTCATTAGGCAAAATTGTTTTCTTTTTTCTCTTGTCCCCTCCTAGCTCACAAAACACACACAAACACACACACAATCCATACTTTTGATTTCTACCAATATTCACACATCCTAAACTTCATTTTATCAAGATCCAAGGTTATTCCAAGAAGGTTTCATTTGATTTTAAAGGTCTTTCAAGAGTTTATAAACTAAGGTTTCAAGATTTATTGTTCGGTTTTATAGATCTATTATTTTGAGGTATAGATCTTGTGATTTCTCTACTTGTTCTTTATTCTTGTAAGTATCTTGAATCTTTCTTGTGATTTACTTATGTTCTTTTTATATGTTCAAGATCCATACATCCTCATGTTGTGTTTTAATTTTTGAAAGATTATAAAACAAGATTTCATAAATAATGATGCTACTTTATTTCACTAGTTAAATATTATGTTCTTGGTGAGATGAGAGTTGAATGAGAGTTGCAACAATAGAAATGAAGGGATTATGTTAGATTTAGGTGTGGTTTTGTTGTGGATTAGTTGTGAATGGAGATTAGGCTAGATTAGGAACTATTGTGAAGTTTGGGTGGATTTTGGTTGCGTTTTTGACAAAAAGTGCTTGCTGATCCGAACTTGTTTTGGGGTTTTGGTCGACTTAAAAATGTTTTCATTAGACGTAAAAGTTGTTTTTGGAGAGCTTATTTCGAATAGATAGTTTTTCATATATCGCAATTTAAAATTAGATTTAAAACGACCAAGTTATAGCCAAATGAAACTTTATAAATTTTTTTCGCGAACAAAACCGATGAATAGTGAGTGCTAACGGTGAATATTAAAAAATGGGTTTATTATTCGGAACAACTTCAGACCATTTTTGGACTTTCTAAACACTAGCGAAACATATAGTAACACATATATATTGATTAGTATCATTTAAAGACGTCGTTAACATATTTTAGGAAAAGCGTTAAAGTTACTAAAATAGTAAGTTTGGTAAAAATTTAGCGAAACGGACATAGAAATTAAGCGATTAAGGTTCGTTAGCGCTTTTTGAAAATATGGAAACTCAATAAATATAGGGGACAATATTAACGTCCCGAAACTAAAAAAAAACTTTCCTAAAATAGAAACTTTCTAAAAATAGTAATTTTTGGTTAAACACCGAAACTTAAACGAAAACTATATGAAGTTATTCTCGTCCTGATATGATAATCAAAATCTAAAGCAAACACACATGGATATCTTTTGGTGATGAACATATTTGTATCAATACCTTGGCATGCTTTCGAGTTCTAAGACGCATTATTATTCTAGGTCGCGACTAGATTTCTATATCATCTTTTCTTTGCGTAGATACTTTTGCTTCTCTTATCTAAAGATGAGTTCTCATAGTTAGCCCCACTTTTTACTAACTTTTACTTACAATTTTGGGGTAATCGAACATTACTTGTTCTTTTAAATTATGGACACAGTTACTTTACGTGTTCCTATTTTTCCTGATTACACGGTTCCTAAGTAGCGAGATAGACCCACTAATGCCGCGAATATTCATGAACCGATCCAATACTTAAGCCGACTGTACTGGTGAAGTAAGCGTGAATGTTATAAATAGATCTAATGGGAGTAATCTTATCTCCTATCCGGGTAAAGTAGTGCTAACGAGATTCGGAGGTCCCCGAACAAACAGATATAATCAACCATTGTCGATTTTTTCAATAGGTGATTTTAGTCATGATACCTATGAGTTCTTGTAAAGCACATGGGATAAGAAATTTTCCCGAATCTCCGAGCTTCTCGAGAACTTTGTTCATGATAATAGCAGAACATTCAGCATTTACGGTTGTAATGGCGATCTCCTCGGGCTTCTCTTTGTTCCTTAGCAACGAGCTTAACCATTTATTAAACTTTGGCATTTCAACAAGAGCATCTTTTAATCCAATCTCTAAATGGAGTTGTTTGAACATCTTCAAAAACCGACTATGTTGAGCACTTGGTTTATCGTTCTCTCTCACTTTCATTCTCTCGGGATATGGAAGTTTAGATTGATACGAATTAGGTCTTGGAGAATTAAGATCTTGAATTTCAACATTAACGGTTTTCTTTGCTTTTGGTTTTGGAATTTCAATGAAAATGGAATCTTCTTCCTCCGGAGGTGGGACATGTGCGGTATTTTCCAAATTTGGATTTTGCACTTTTTCCGTTGACGTCTTCGGGTTTTGTTCAGGATCTTTTTGAGGATTTTAAACAACGGGAGTAGGAACAAGAGGAGTCGAAGGTCCTTCCAAAGTTTTACTGCTCCTTGTGGTGATAGCATTAATTTGCCAACGAGGGTTAGTTACGGTTTGACTTGGAAGAGTACCCGAATTCGAAGTAGAGGCGGAATCTTTGAAATTATTACAAAGATTTGTCAACAAACTTATAACATTAGCCATTTGATTTTGTAACACCCCCAAATTGGGTCGCAGCGGAATAAGGGTCCGGGGCGTGTTACTTCAAGATCAATAGCACAAGATATATAAGAACGACACAAAAAGTCATTTAAAATGATACATTGGATTTAATTGAAAGACTTAATACAAAAGCATATAGCTTTACTTGTTCACTGTTGAGTATTACAAAAGTTGTCAATACATTTCCCAAAATATGATGCACCTAAATCTTTAAGCGTGCAATCCAAAATATAACCCAATGCATCCTTGGCATCCCATGCCTATTGATCTCCTGAAAACATTGCTTAAAAACGTCAACAATAATGTTGGTGAATTCATAGGTTTGATAAAATCATAATGTGTAGGACCGCAAGACTTTTTAGTGATAATGCAACACATGCAGATCTCACAAAACTAGATTACATTTACACTAAGCTCATGCCACTGAAGCTCGACTATCTTTCTTGCAATTAAACTATATATTGCAATTTACGCCCATCCGGATGTCTACCCTAAACATCCAAAATTCGACATGCTATAACGTTCGTTCTTGGTGATAGCTGGTCACCCGAACGGGGAGGTCGTTTCCCGAATAGATCTATTAAATAACATTCGCGCTCACATAATGTAATTCCCAACTACATCTATGCAATTGACAGTGCATGACATGGGACTTAATTGGGTTATCGCAACTTAGGCAAACATGTAATCAATACTTGCGTCCAATTTATAAAACAAAGCATGTTTCCACCCCATAGTTATAAATCATTGAAATCGTAAAAATGTGGGGCTATGAACTCACCTTGAGTTCGGATAATCCAAATATCGCAGATAATGCGTCACGTAAAAGATCGAATGCAACCTAAATTATCATAGGTCGTATAAGTACTGAGTACTTGAATATAATCTTATAGTTGTTACATCGTACTATCGTTCGGGCTATCATAATTAAAGAGGTCATGACATGACGTTCGAGGAGTTAGGACACTTTAAATCGTAAATCCAACAACTCGTCGAAACGCCATCCGAAGAGGCCTCATTATGAAACTCCCTAGTAATATAGTACTTTGATAACCACATAATATTCTATCTAGCTCAATCACCAACTAATGGTTTTGGAAAAATTGTGTTTAATAAGTTAAAACGTTTATAATTACCGTTTTAGTAAAACTAGCATAACTTTTGCGTTTTAAGCCCGATTCTCGCGTTTCTTATGCCCATCTTTTCGTATTAGGACGAGTTATCATAATTTGACATTTTCGATATTTTGACCCTCTGGTGAACAGTAACTTTTACTGTTCACATCAGACGTGACTTTTATTAAAATCGTATTCGTCGTCGTAAAACCCGTAAATGTCGTATTTTATTCGTTATAGCTCCGTTTAATTGATTCTTTCGAGGACGTTTCTCGTTTGAAAGTTCTATAATTTTATGAGGTTTACAAAAATATAACTTTCTGTCATGAATAGTAACTTTTATAAAAATAGTTTTATAAAAGTATTATTTGTCGTAAACTCGCGAAATTCATAACTCGTTCGTTATTAATTGAAAAATTACGATTCTTATCATTTTGGAATCCTAAAAATATGTATTATTTATTAAAAATATCAAACTAGCTGTTTGATATAAGTTTTATAAAAGTCATTTTATAAACTCCGTTTAATTAACGTATAACTCGTTTTTAACGTAACTTTTTCGTTATTAATCCGTTTAACAAGTTTCTTACCTTTTCGGAATCGTCATGATTTGTATTATTTTATAAAAACATAAAATTCCCTGTTTGGAATTCGAAAACCTACTGTCCCAAAATGATCTTTTATATAATTTATTTATATAATATGTTTTATATACTTTTCAACCTCACAATTTACCACAAGTCTTTTATAATTATATGTATCACATGTTATACATCTAATAATGTCCATAAGTTCATATTTGTCTAAGATTATCAAGATCATAAGTTGTTAACTTTACATGAAATCATAAACTTTCTAAATTAACTTTTAACTACAAGTTTTTATATGAACTTTTTATGCTTAAACCGAGATTGTACAAGACTTATATATCCTTTATTTCATGATATTTACCATCTTCATAATATTGTGAGAAAGTGCACAAAATATAATCTCAAGAAAATTATCATTTTTCATTGTTCAAATGATTTCCTACTGTGTTTATCACTATATTGAATATCAAATACATTAAAAACTCATAAACTAAAGCATAAAGGATTAATAGTCCTGATGATTTTGCTAGCTAACATAATATATAGAATCATATATGCAAGTTACAATTTGTAGTTTGTAAATAAAATGTCTCTAGTTGCAAGTATTTGTGTATTCTTTTAATTTCTAGTGTACAAGGTGTAAATAACATTTATTTGGCTAAATTTTAATAAAACTTTAGGTATTGGGTATGATCGTAGGTATTTGTTAAAGCGTGGATAATTTAACGTGCTTCCGGTTACGCCTAAACGTACTTTTATCGCGAAACGTATTAAATTTACGTAACCAATAAAAATGAATGAACAATGACAATAATTATTCTCAAAATAATTACTTAACCTTTGCTTGATGTAAACATTTAATTATTTGATGCCCGTTTACATTGAACGCTAATTTTTAACTTACGCGATTTAAACTTAATTCATGAAATCACAAGAACCGCGTACAACACTAAAAATAAATAGAGAATATCGATGGCCGTCAATGACTTGAAACACAGGTGTTATAGACTTCCACCGTTAAACGTGCCTTGTCCTCAAGGCTTTACGAAGCAAGCACAATGACAGACGGTGCGGTCTTGGTGAAGAGGTGTGGTATTTCTTTGAATGGTCTTCTACGTTCCAACGAGAACTCAGTGACCTCTCTTAGTTCCCTCGACCTTGACTAATGGAATGCGGCTTCGCTTCAACCATTTAACTTCACGGTCCACGATCTCAACGGGTTCCTCAACAAACTGAAGCTTGTCATCAAAATGAAGTCCATCCAACAGAACGGCTAACGGTTCGTCGGCATAGCACTTTTTCAGATTTGATACGTGAAATGTATTGTGAACCCTACTTAGCTCCTCTGGAAGCTCGAGTTAGTAAGCAACCTCTCCAACCTTTTCTAACACCTTGAAAGGTCCAACATACCTGGGGTTTAACTTCCCCCGTTTGCCAAAACGTACGACCCCTTTCCAAGGTGAAACTTTAAGCATAACTTTATCCCTGACTTGGAATTCCATCGGTTTACGCTTCAGATCGGCGTAACTCTTCTGTCGATCTCGGGCGACTTGCATCCTTTGCTTGATTTGGACGATTCTATCAGTTGTCTCTTGAATCAGTTCAGGACCGAGGATTTGAGCTTCTCCAACTTTGGTCCAACAAACAGGTGAACGACACTTTCAACCATAAAGTGCTTTAAATGGCGCGGCCTTAATGCTAGCGTGGTAACTGTTGTTATAAGAGAATTCAACTAGCGGTAAATGATTAACCCAACCTTTTCCGAAATCGATCACGCAAGCACGCAACATATCCTCGAGAGTTTGAATTGTCCTCTCGCTTTGCCCGTCTGTTTGTGGATGGTACGCAGTACTCATATCCAAATTAGTACCTAAAGCATTCTGAAGTGACCTCCAGAAGTTGGATGCGAACCTCGGGTCGCGATCGCAAATGATTGAAACAGGTACTCCATGCCTCGTGACAACCTCCTTTAGGTATATTCTTGCAAGTTTATCCATAGGATCAGTCTCTCTCATTGGCGTGAAAATTGCAGACTTAGTGAGTCGGTCCACAATCACCCAAATGGTGTCGTAGCCTTGCGACGTCTTAGGAAGCTTAGTGACAAAATCCATAGTGATGTTGTCCCATTTCCATTCAGGTATCTTGGGCTGTACCAACAATCCTGATGGTCTTTGATGTTCGGCCTTGACCTTAGCACAGGTCAAGCACTTGCTAACATAGGTGGCGATGTCGGCTTTCATATTGGGCCACCAATATAGCTTCTTCATATCTTGGTACATCTTGTCAGAACCCGGATGTATAGAGTATTTTGATTTGTGGGACTCGTGCATGATCATCGTCCGCAAATCGCCATAACAAGGTAGCCAACTCCTGCCATTGAGGCATTGGGTTTTATCCGCATGGGGTTCTAACTTTTCCGTCCTAATCCCCTCTGGATTTTTAGCATTTTCAACCAACATTCCTCCAACATCTTCATTCTTGATGTTCTTTGGTTTCCGTGCTTCAGTCTGAGCATTCAAGATTTGTTTGGGAAGGTCCAAACTAATAGTCATAACTAAGGCTCGAACTCTTAACGGTGGTTCTCGTTCTTTCCTGCTCAAAGCATCAGCAACGACATTGGCTTTCCCCGGGTGATAACGAATATCACAATCGTAATCACTAAGCAACTCTAACCATCGGCGTTGTCTCATGTTTAGTTCCTTCTGATCAAGAATGTGTTGTAAGCTTTTATGATTAGTGAACACTATACACTTGGTTCCGTACAGATAGTGCCTCCAAATCTTAAGAGCGAACACTACTGCTCCAAGTTCCAAATCATGCGTCGTATAGTTCTTCTCATGAATTTTCAACTGGCGTGATGCATAAGAAATCACCTTTTCTCTTTGCATCAACACAGCGCCCAAACCCTTCTTTGAAGCGTCGCAGTATGCGATGAAATCTTCGCTTCCCTCAGGTAAGGCAAGGATTGGTGCACTGCATAACTTCTGCTTCAACAGTTGAAAAGCTGCTTCTTGTTTATCGCCCCAAACAAACTTGACCTTCTTTTGAGTAAGCTTAGTCATTGGTTTGGCGATCTTTGAAAACCCTTCAATGAATCTTCGATAATACCCAGCAAGACCTAAAAATTAGCGAATCTCCGTTGGTGACTTAGGAGATGTCCAATCTTTAATGGATTCAATCTTGGCTGGATCCACATGAATGCCTTCACTATCAATCACGTGACCGAGGAACTGTACTTTGGGAATCCAAAATTCACACTTGGAAATTTTGGCACACGGACTCCTCTTTCTAAGCAACTCTAAGATTAGCTTAAGGTGCGCATTCGTGTCTTGCTTCAATGTCTTCGAATATATCAGAATACATCATAAAGACAATCACAAATTTATCCAAAATATGTTTTGCACACCCGATTCATAAGGGTCCACACTAATAGGCAGGTGCGTTCGTCAAACCAAATGGCATAACTTGAAATTCATAATGGCCGTAACGAGTTCTGAAGGCAGTCTTCGGAATGTCTTCTTCTCGAACCCTCAGTTGGTGATAACCTGACCTTAGGTCGATCTTCGAGTAGACACTCGACCCTTGAAGCTGATCAAATAAATCATCAATTCTGGGGAGTGGATAACGGTTCTTCACTGTCAGTTTGTTTAATTCCCGATAGTCAATGCACATCCGGAATGATCCATCCTTCTTCTTGACAAACAAGACCGGAGCTCCCCAGGGTGAGGAACTGGGTCTTATAAAGCCTTTGTCGGACAGCTCCTTCAGTTGTTCTAACAACTCTTTCATTTCAGAAGGCGCCAATCGATAAGGTGCCCGTGCTACAGGTGCAGCACCAGGTACCAAATCAATTTGAAATTCCACTTGTCGAGTCGGAGAAAGACCCGGAAAGTCCTCAGGAAATACTTCAGGAAAGTCTCGAACTATTGGCACGTCCTCTAGTCGCTTCTTCTCCGACTTGTCTTCAACCTCCTTTGCAGTGACATGTGCCAAAAAGATAGGAAATCCTTTTTCCATGTACTTCTGCGTTTTAGTGCACGAAATGATGTTTAATCGTGTCACATTTCCCTGGTTACTTCCATCACCGTGTATGATTAAGGTTTCATTTCCCCAGGGGATGCGAACAATCTTCTCGGCACACACAATGATCGCTTGGTACTTCGCCAACCAATCCATACCGATTATAGCATCGAAACTACCAAGTTCTACAGGCATTAAGTTTATGTTGAATGGGTGATTTAGTAAATTCTCTAATGGCGAGCAAATTCGATAGCGAAATTGTCATAGGGCGACTAGTAATGTGTCTTGGCTTCTCGTTAGGATTTGGTATAAAGATGATCCAACTTTATAGTAAGACAGAGTGAAGGTCTGCTTAGTAGATATGGTTACATAATTCGATTTCCAAAAGAAAACCGGGCTATTTCTCAATACGCAACACAAAATTGATATAAGTAAGAATACATTTGTTTCCTACTTACCAAGAGGGTTTTTTAGAGTGACTACTCTCAGCACGGCATGGTACCTTCCTGAATTATACATAGTTGATCAGGCCATGTATAATTGAGGACTAACGATGCATTGCTCATTTTCGTCAAAATAGCGTTATAATTTCATGATATTCGCGAGAGTAGTTTGTAAGAGTAAATAAGGAACCTAAGTTAATATTGACGAAATTCTCCTAATACGATAATTGGATAGATAATTTGAAATCATTCGTACAACTGAATTTTTAGGGAAATACAACGAGAACTCCTAAGGAGGTAAAGTCTAAGATAGTTCCAACTTAGGATTTATTAGGCAAAGCGAGACAACTTTCTCTTTTAAGCTTCGATCTCGTCTTCAATGTTGTTAGGGTCTTGATCGGTTTCTCCTCCTCCTAAGGCAAGCACCACTCCACGTGCTCTAGCACCTCTAGTTTGGTTTTCATGGTTTCGGTTCTTTTGCTCCGGGAATTCACTCCCTGTACATGCACTTGATTCCCACATTCATACAATAGCCTCATTAGCCACTTGCTGGGCTATAACCCGCTTAATTTTCTCAACACTCATTTCTTGATTAACAGTTGTCATCATTTCTTGAAAATCACATGGAACAAAATGTATATGAAGTTTCATCCACAAGAAAATCATGACACTCCGTGATCCCAACATATATGTAAGGTAAGACCACATTATGCAGAGATATAAGATAACGACAACCATGGCGTAAATAAATCCCCATCATACAGTAGCATGATCATAACCAACAGCGTAGGTTAATACTTAATACATAGTTTACATGAGTAAAAGAGTACAAGCTTTTTATTAACACTACTAACCGAGTATTACTCAAGTTTAGGGGGATATAATACAAAACAAGCTACACTGACAAATATATTTGTCTATGGGCCAGGGTGCCTCTCAAGATTCTAGATGCTAGCCTCTTATGTTATCTTTAAGTGACTTAATATTCTTTGGTGATGATAAAGGTAGTGCAGCAGCAACTCAGTAATGCATGCCTCAGTAGATGGTGATCGTGGAGTATGGTATTAAATAGACATCCGTACTGCATGAGATTTGGTCTCAAAAGACAAGATGATATGGTGTGGAGAGGTGGGTGGTGTAGAAGCAGACTTATCAGTCTCAAATATGCCTCTATATCTCATCTTAAGGACAGATCATCTTAAGGTACCGTAGAAGGGTCGGCCGAAGCTAGGTGCTCCTCCTCCTCCTCCTCGTCCTTCTCAACATCATCATCATCGTTGTCATCATCAGTTGACTCATTATCATAATTGTCTCATCCGTTAGCAGGATGGTCAGCAGGATCCTCCTTATGGTCCTCCTTATCCTCTTTTGGATTGGAGTCAGCAATGTAGCCTGGTGATAGGGCTGTAGGTGAGGCATCAACAAATAGAGGCTGATCCTTTATTGGTCCCTCTATCTCCTCATCAGAAGCTCACTGGAATCTCCATGGCATACAAAATGAGCTACAACTGACAAAACTATTTGTCTAGGCGCAGGTTGCCTCTCAATATTCTAGATGCTAGACTCTTATGTTATCTTTAAGTGACTTCACATTCTCTGGTGGTGGTGATGATGAAGGTAGTGTAGCAACATCTCGGTAATGCCTGCCTTAGCAGATGGTGATCGTGGAGTATGGTGTTAAATAATATCCGTATTGTACAGGATTTGGTCTCAAAAGACAAGATGATATGGTGTGGGTGGCCTAGGAGCAGACTCACAGTTCGAAAATCCTCTTGCATCCTCAGCTTGAGGGGATAGGATCATCTGTAGGTACAGTAGGAGTCGACTAGAGCTAGGTGCTCCTCCTCCTCCCCGTCCTCCTCGTCCTTCTCAACATCATCATCATCGTTGTCATCATCAGATGGCTCATTATCATAATTGTCTCATCCGTCGGCAGGATGGTCAGCAGGATCCTCCTCAGGGTCCTCCTTATCCTCTTCCGGATTAGAGTCAGCAATGTAGCCTGGTGATAAGGCTGTAGGTGAGGCATCAGCAGATAGAGGCTGATCCTTCATTAGTTCCTCTAGCTCCTCATCAGAAGCTCAATGGAATCTCCATGGCTCGGAATTAATATAAACAGACGTGTAGGAAATCGTCTATAATGAAAACATAACCGCTTGCAGCGAGCAAAACTTAACTTATATAAATATATTATATAAGGCTGGTATGGTAAATACGAGTATGCACTTATGGCATAAATGAATGATGGTAAGGTATCATATTCGATAGCTTAATGTTTAGGTAGCGCTTAGGACCTACGAGCTTATCGTACTACCTTGCCTAAAGAAATATTCCCCTATTTATATAAATATTCATATAATATAAAATTGTAGATGTTTTTGAAAGAAATGCAACTCATCTTGTATATATACAATATAACCCCCTCATAGTTATATACGTACTATAAAAAAGAACACGAAGAACAATTTTGAATGCATCCTAGTCCCGTTCTTTTTTTTTTTTTTTATTTTTTGGGGGAAAAAAAAAAAATTCTTTGTTTTTTTTTTTTTGTGTTTGTTTTGTTTTTGTTTTTAAAAACATTTTTTTTTTGTAAAAAAAAAAAAAAAAAAAAAAAATTTTTTTTTAAAAAATTTTTGGAGTTTTTATTTTTTGGGGGGGGGGGGGGGGGGGGGGGGGGTGTGTTGTTTGGGTGTGTGGTGTGTTTTTATAAAAATTTTTTTGTGTTTAAATAAAAAATTTTGGGGGGGGGGGGGGGGGGGGGGGGGGGGGGGGGGGGGGGGGGGGGGGGGGGGGGGGGGGGGGGGGGGGGGGGGGGGTTTTTTTTTTTTTTTGGGTGGGGGGGGGTGGGGGGGGGGGGGGGGGAGGGGGTGGTGTGTGGGGGGGGGGGCGGGGGTTTTTGGGGGGGGGGGGGGGGGGGGGGGGGGGGGGGTTGTGTGATTTGGATTCTTTTTGTGTTTGATTGTAAGGTATAAACTTATGTATGTACAAGTGTTATAATTTAAAAAATTGTAGAATTCGTTGTTTGAAATGGTTATAGTCCTGCAAAAAACATTTGTCCTGGTTCTCTATAACCTTGGCTTCTGATACAACTGTAACACCCCCAAATTGGGTCGCAGCGGAATAATGGGTCCGGGGCTGTTACTTCATAAGACAATCCACAAGATATATATAGATAAACGACAAAAGTCGTTTGAAAACGATACATGATTTAACAAAAAGTTAATTTTTTGTTACATAAGCCCGAAGCTTAACTGTTACACCAATGATCAAATACAAAGAATTTTCAGCCATTAACAGATAACAAAATTGAAATGCACAAAATCTTTAATGCATGACACCCAATCAAACCACCATTAATCCATCGCACCTTGTGCTTATTGACCCCCTGAAAAACATTGCTTTAAGTATAAAACGTCACAGTAATGTTGGGAATTCATAGGTTTTGATTAATCATATAATAGTCTCCAAGTGTATGATATATGCCACAGATGCCAGATATCATATAAATGAAATTCGTTCTCAAGCTCATGACACTGTTGCTTGACATGATGGATGCCAAATTAATGGCCGTTTTGCCCTTTGGTGAAGTATTCTAACCCTCAACATCCTATATTCGACATGGTAATAGCGTTCGTTTCACTGGTGATAGATAATCACCCAACGGGTGTCAAACCCAATTAGATCTATTCATAACATTCGCGTTCCCCCCCCCCCCCCACCACCACCCCCCCCCCCCCCCTTGCCCCGAAATTAACAGTTCATGATAATGGGCTCAGATTGGTTATCGCTACTTAGCAACATGTAATCATAATATAAAACTTAACCACTTGTGACCAGTAAGTAAAACATTGCAATGTTTTTCACCCCAAAAACTTTGTAAAGACAAATCATGTAAAACGGGGGCTATTAACCACCTCGAGTTCTGATAATCCAAATATTGTAGATAATGCTCACGTAAAAAGATCGAATGTCACCTAAATTATCATAGGTCGTATAAGTACCAGAGTACTTTAATTGATAACATTGAAGTAATCCTATAGATTATAGCGTACTATCGTTCGGGGCTAAGTACATAATTAAAGAGGTCATGACATGACGTTCGAGGAGTTAGGACACTTTAAATCGTAAATCCAACAACTCGTCGAAACGCCATCCGAAGAGGCCTCATTATGAAACTCCCTAGTAATATAGTACTTTGATAACCACATAACATTCTATATAGCTCAATCACCAACTAATGGTTTTGGTAAAATTGGTTAAGAGTTAAACTATTATAATTATCGTTTTAGCAAAATTGGCGTAACTTTCGCGTTCTAAACCCGATTCTCGCGTTTCTTATGGCCCATCTTTTCGTATCAAGACGAGTTATCATAAATTGACATTTTCGAATTTCGGACCTACTGGTGAACAGTAACTTTTACTGTTCACATCAGACGTGAGTTTTATAAAAAATCGTATTCGTCGTCGTAAAACCCGTAAATGTCCGATTTTATCGTTATAAGGCTCCATTTTAACGATTCTTTCGAGGACTTCTCGTCTATTGAAAGTTCTATATTTTTATGAGGTTTACAAAAATATAACTTTCTGTCATGAATAGTAACTTTTATAAAAATAGTTTTATAAAAGTATTAATTGTCGTAAACTCGCAAAATTCATAACTCGTTCGTTATTAATTGAAAAATTACGATTCTTATCATTTTGGAATCCTAAAATGTCGTATTATTTGTTAAAAATATCAAACCCTTGCTGTTTATAAGTTTATATAAAATTCTTATTATAAAAAATTTACTTACGACAATCGTTATTAAACGTAATAACTTGTTTTTAACGTAACTTTTTCGTTATTAATCCGTTTGACAAGTTTTTCGGAATCGTCGTGAAATGTATTATCTTATAAAAACATAAAATAGATATGTTAAATGTCGAATTTTGGACAGAATGTTGGCTTGAGTTTGTTAAGTCCATTTTTGATCTTTTCTTTATACTTTATTACTTTTGTATTTTACCACATGTCTCATATATCATATATATTATATATCATCCTTATATTAGTATTAACTTGTCCATAATAGTCCTCATGTGTCCAAGTCACCCATGTTAACAAATCCATTAACATACTTTAAAACCATAACTTTACTTAAGTAACTTATTTTACTAGTTTTGTCAATAATCATTTTCACACATAACCAAGTGTGTACAAGTGTATTTCTTTCCATGAGACTTTATTTTAGTGTTCTATCAACATGATTAAGAGTCCATAATCAATATTAACATGTCTTTTGTATTACTTTCTCTTGAAACATATTATGAATTATTATAAACCCTAATTTACCCATAATCATGTTTACACCAAAACAATATGATACAACATTTTCTCATCCTTTTTAACATAATGTAAGTAATAACACCACATGTATATAAGTGTGTAAAATGATCATTTCAAGTATAAACTTCATTTTCATGAATAAAACCTAAATGGTGATTTAAGCTAAATAGAAATATCATATGCATAATAATGAAAGTTATAGCAACATAAAGAGTTTAAATGGACCTTATGAGGTATGATGATGATGATGTGCTAGTACTAAACCCTTGTTTAGCCACAAAAACCAAGCTTGCACTTAATAAACCCTAGCTTTCCTTCACTAAACCCTAGCTTTCTTTTACTTGAGAAATACTTGGAAATGATGATTCAATGCTTGCAAATGCCTTAGTATATCTTAGAATAGGTGTATATAGAAGTGTATGGATTGTAGAAAATTTTGTATGGGTTTGGTTGGGTGATGCTTTTGAGCCGTGAGCTCTATAGAGGCCAAAGAGGGTTTTTGGTTTGATTTGTCTAAGTGTTGGTGTTGTATGAGTCTCTTTATGCAATGTATAAGTAATAAACATGCAAGGACTATTCGCAGGAACATAATAGGGAGTCCTGGAATGGCCATGGTCTTAGTCTTTGGTCAAGGCATGGTAGGAATGGTAGATGTCCCCTAATAGTTGAGAACATCCCATGAAAACATGGAAATGTGTTCTCAACTTGCATTTTCTTGTTCTTTCTCTTTAAATCCGGTTATAAGAGCTTATGTATGATAATATTGACTAAATTTTGGGTATTGGGTATAAACGTGGGTATTTGTTGAAGCGTAGAAAAGTTTTTGTGGTTCCGGGAGTGCCTAAACCATTTTATCGCAATAAACGGTAAACACTTTACGTATCCGATAAAAATAAAATTAACAAAGTTAATAATTATCCTCAAAATAATTATATAACCCTTGCTTGATGTAAACTTTTAATTGTTTGATGCCCGTTTACATTGAACGCTAATTTTTGGCGTACGCGATTTAACTTAACGTTTACAATTTCAAGCAAACATGTACAATACAAAAGGTACATTGCGGATTTGTTGACGTCGTCAAAGACTTGAAAACACAGGGTGTTATAGACTTCCCCCGTTAAACGAGCCTTGTCCTCAAGGCTCACAATGCAGCACTTGACGACGGTGTGGTCTTGGTGAAGAGGTGTGGATATTTCTTCTTGAATTGGTCTTCACGCTCCCACGTGAACTCAGGACCTCTCTTGGAGTTCCATCGAACTTTGACCAATGGGATCCGACTTCTCTTCAACCGTTTAACTTCTCGGCCCACTATTTCTACCGGTTCCTCAACAAAATGAAGTTTGTCGTCCAAATTAAGTCCATCCAACGGAACGGCTAAAGGTTCGTCGGCATGACACTTCTTCAGGTTAGATACATGAAACGTATTATGAACTCTGCTCAACTCTTCTGGAAGTTCAAGCTTGTAAGCCACTTCTCCAACTCTTTCAATCACCTTAAAAGGTCCAACATACCTAGGGTTCAACTTCCCCCGTTTGCCAAAGCGTACGACCCCTTTCCAAGGCGAGACCTTAAGCATGACCTTATCCCCGATTTGGAATTCCATTGGTTTACGCTTCAAGTCAGCGTAACTCTTCTGCCGGTCACGAGCGGCTTGCATCCTTTGCTTGATCTGAATGATTTTCTCAGTGGTTTCTTGGATTAGTTCTGGACCGAGTATTTGAGCTTCTCCAACTTCAGTCCAACAAACAGGTGAACGACACTTTCGACCATAAAGTGCTTCGAATGGTGCGGCCTTGATGCTGGCATGATAGCTATTGTTATATGAGAACTCGACTAATGGCAAATGGTTAACCCAACCCTTTCCAAAGTCGATCGCACAAGCACGCAACATATCCTCGAGAGTTGTATTGTCCTCTTCACTTTGCCACCGTCTGTTGGGATGTACGCAGTACTCATATCGCAAGTTTTGTGCCCAAAGCGCTCTGAAGGACCTCCCAAAATTAGATGTAATCTTCTCGTTCACGATCGCAAATGATTGAGACGGGTATCCCATGCCTCGTGACCACCTCCTTTAAGTACAATCTTGCAAGTTTATCCAAAGGATCGGTCTCTCTCATTGGTGTGAAGATCGCAGATTTAGTGAAGTATCGGTCAACGATCACCCAAATTGTGTCATAGCCTTGAGACGTCTTAGGAAGCTTCGTGACAAAATCCATGGTGATGTTATCCCACTTCCATTCGGGTATCTTGGGTTGTATCAACAATCCTGATGGCCGTTGATGTTCGGCCTTGACCTTAGCACAGGTCAAGCACTTGTTAACATAAGTGGCTATGTCGGCTTTCATGTTGGGCCACCAATACAACTTCTTCATGTCTTGGTACATTTTGTCGGAACCCGGATGAATAGAGTATTTTGATTTATGGGATTCGTGCATGATTACAGTCCGCAAATCGCCATAACAAGGTAACCAACTCCTGCCATTGAGGCACAGGGTTCCATCCGCACGTGGTTCCAACTTTTGTTCTCTAATAGCTTCTGGAAATTTTGCATTTTCAACCAACATTCCCCCAACGTCTTCACTTCTGAATGTTCTCCTCATCGGGTTTTCGCGTAAAGCAAATGCGTACAATACAAAAGGTACATTGCGGATTTATCGTCGTCGTCAATGACTCTAAAACACAGGGTGTTATAGAGTATATCACTTATCCTAGGTTCATCTATCTTAGCGTTTATTAGGGCTTTGGCGGCTCCCAAAGCACGTTCCCCTTGAACTCGAAGTATCTCTTCACCTTCCAATGGTATCCTAACCACCTTCTCATGACATACTATCATAAACTTCCTCTTGAACAACCAGTTCATTCCTACAATCACATCAAAGCTTCCACGACTCAACGCTAGAATGCATATAGGAGATTCCACATATGCAAATAGACATGGATCAAATGACATAAGAATCCTTTGAAAGAAAGGATACATATATGTACCGAGTGAACACGCGAACGAAAAAAAATCAACAGGCGTACCACGACATAAGAACACATAAAAAAATCAAGACGAAAGACGAAAATTCTTATACCAATTATCAACTTTACTCGAAAGACCAAATTAAATAATGTTTTTATAAAAATGAGTTTAAAATAAAGAAAGTCATTTTAAGTACAATAATCATTTTAAATAATAAATACAATTGTCTTAAACGTAATCTTTATAAAATTCATTCTGGTTGTTATGAAAATTTAGAGATGGTTATCTAATGATGTATTGTACCTTATCACTATGAATCACTTTAAACCTACTTTTTATAATAAAATAAAATTTATTTAACCACTCAACAATTTTCATATCCAACTGCATAGGTCATTTAAACATATTCTATTTACAAAGATCATTTTAAACACAGTTTTTCTCAAACACTAACACAATACTTCAAAAGGGCTTTTATAATTAGACATCAATTATAAAATATGTTACTTAAACAAAGGACACCATAGTACCAAAAGGGATCGTAAAACACCGTACAGACTCTAACACAATTTTATTGTTTGAAAACGAAAGAAAATACCAGGAACCATATACTCAAAATAAACTCAAACGAACTCCTACAAGAAAACTCATGCAAGATGTTACGTACTCAAAAGAAAACGTAAGGTCTTATCCAAAATAACGATCAATAGAGCAAACCTAAAAGCATCGATACTAATACGTCGCCAACGGGTTACGAAAACCAAGGGATATACAACCAAGGGAGTAATGATCCACACTAATATGTTAGGAACAATTAGTGCTTAAAAGAAACGTTTGATACTCATACGAGTAATCAATGCAACAAAAGAACTAACGAAACACGCCTATATCCGAAAGAGCAGATCCGAACAACCAATATACATCAAGACGTCGAATAGGAAAATCAGGTATCCTTACTAACAAAGTACGATGAAGGGATGCTAAGCTTAGACTTAGGAAATCCAAACAAACAACCGAGCAAACAAGCAACCTCTATAATAGCAATACTAGGTATCCGTAAATACTAGATAGCAGGGAAACTTACTATCTATACAACTCAGCTTAACATATCCTCCAATTAGGGTAAGAGAAAAATTCTCTACCCATACCACCATCCTTATCATGAATACACATATCAATAAAAAAAAACATATTACACTACCATCTTACAACCAAACACAAATAAATGCAATCATGGTCACAAGTCTACGTGTGTGATGCCTTTATAATTATGTTGGCCACCATAATTATAAGTGCCTCCTTTCACACGTGTACTTACTTCCAAGATTACCCATATCAATCATAATTCACATATAAGCACATATACCACATTGCACATCTTAAACCACTCCAACTTAACACATAAAGGATGCTCCATTACATAACTACTTACTTATATCAAAATAAAATCAAAACGACATAAAGGAATGAAAATCTCGCAACAATTCCTAAAATACGAAATATCCAAAAGAAATAATTCCGAATAACAACATGACGGGGTAAACTATATGCAGGGCCTCGTTTGGGTTTGACACTTAGTCGCCTCCAGCAGAATCACCCAACTCCGCGAGTCCAGCCCTATTACGCCGAAATTAACAAACGATCCAACTACTTATCTCCTTCGGTTCTACAAAGGCTCCTTATAAGCTTAAGTCCAGTTTGGGTCAAGACGGTACCCCAACGAGACATCTTACGGTGGAGAAAAACATAGCTAAAATACTAAGAAAGTAATACATATCATATCAGATAATGAAAGATAAAATAACTAAAATGACAACTTAGCAAAATATGAGATATATAAGCTATGCAAAAATAGAGGGGAAGCATAGCAGTTATAGCATTAAACACTTAAGCCCTAAATGCATCTACATGAAGGACCCCTAGGTTATAGTCTAGGCTCAACCACCTACTTCTCTATAACCAAAGGCTCTGATACCAATCTGTCACACCCCGCCAAGGTGGAAACGCGAGGCGTAACATCATGGATATCATCACAACATAATGGCGTTTATAAAGAGAATTCTATATGCAATAAATAAGCAAAGTATAGACACAAAGTGTCATAACAATACCCATAAAACTAATCAAAATCCAAAAGGCGTCTTTATTGATGAAACGAAAGTTCTCGCCAATAGAAAGACATGCAACAAGTATCCATAATTCAAACAATGCAATATTCAAGACATAAAAGCAATAAACTCCATGACATCCTATGGTCTCTTTCTAGCCACTTCTCTCTATCTTATCCCTATGATGCTCACCTGAAAATGATGCTTAAACGTCAACATAATGTTGAGAGAGTCCATAAGGTTTACGACAGACAAAAAACGCCAAAAACTCGCTTTGAAATCACTGTGATAAGTAAAACATAGCATAGCAGGACATATAACAATCTATCATACAAGCTAACATGCAATCATATCAATCCACATTGAGACGTTCACGCTCAATGATCATAAATATAGAAACAAAACGTACAACAATGAGACGATCATGCTCACTATCAATAATCCACAACAATGAGACGGTCACACTCACTACTAACAATCCACAGCAATGAGACGGTCACTCTCACTACTAACAATCCACAGCAATGAGACGGTCACGCTCACTACTAACAATCCACAGCAATGAGACGGTCACGCTCACTACTAACAATCCACCAATGCCTTGAGACGGACACGCTCAAGCACAACAATCCATATCACATTAGCAAGTAGCACAAAACATACAATAGTCTCGTATAGCCCATGCCTTATTTAAAACACATTATGACAATAACTAAAACATTTAATACTCATAGCATCATTTTCACCCCAAGAAAACATAAGAAAAAGGGGCTATGAAACTCACCTGATGCTTAGGCAATTTCCAAACTCCTTGCACAAAACTATAAAATCAAACAAACGCATTTTACACGCGACTAAGCCAAAATGCTTATGCCCATGTAACAATCATATGATGGATGTCTAAGGTGTTTATTTACCCTCATGGGTCACCCCGACACCATGCCCAACATTTACTAATTCGTTTACATAATTTTTTAATGTTCAACAATTTACCCGAAAATACAGAATTTTAGTGTCATTGTACCATTTTCTAAACCACACCTACTGAGCTTTACTAATTTTACCAAAAATCACGCATTCAATATTATGAGTTTACTATCTCCATGATTTTCCACTAATTTATATCCTCTCTTAAGTGCCCCAAATAAAATCAAACTTTTAACTACTTAGTTTTAGATCTGTACGAACACTAAAAAGTTTGGACCTAAAAACCATACTTAGACTCCAAATAAGAAGCTCTATTTTGGGGGATTTTTAATAGACACATAGAACTAAACTCATGTAGATTAGCTAATCCTAATTCAAATTTTAAGTGGGGGCTTTACACCTCGTAATCTGACATAAATCTGACCCGAATTTACTGCTTTGACAACTTTTCTTGTAACCAACATTTGAATGACTTCCCGACCTTAAAAACTTTCAAGGCCGGATGTTCTGGAAACTATACCTCTAAAGCTATCATGATAGACAAACCAGAAAACTTTGAACAAGCAATTACCATCATCAAGATAACAGCCGAACGACACAACCCTAAATTCTGCCCCAATTTAAATCAAGTTCTAACGCGATCTAAACCCCTAACGAATACACTCATATGATCCTAATTAAACCCTAATTATTGTAATATGATTAAACATCATTAATTTACAGATTTTATAAAACCCTAATTCCATCATAATAATTATTACATGTTTTTAATGATAATTAACCTCAAATGATTATAGTATATACCTTAAATCTTCAAATCTTGAACACAAAACCACCTAGCTTGAATTTTTTTTCCTTCTTCTTGGTTTGGGGTATTCGGCGATCACTTCAAGGGGAGGGGAGAAAAATTGATTTAGGGTTATTATTGTTTAGTATTTATACTAATAGAGTCCTAATTGGAATCAAATTTTATTTCATTTTTTTTATCCTTATAACCGGTCGATTCCCCCTTTCTTTTCTTTTTTTTAAATTATTTATTTATTTATTAATTACTTAATTATTTACATTACCTTAAGTTTTTATAAAAACCTAAGCTTATTTGCGCATACCTTTTAGCATAAACACACTTTACTAAACCTTTTAAAAATAAATAACTTTTCATTTTTATTAAACCTAACTTTCCAAAAAAATAGAAATTTCATTTCTTTCATATCCTAACTACTAAAACCTAATCTTATCCTAAATTACTAACACAAAAATACATATACGTAATAATTACTTACACAATTAACACGAAACCGCTTAAATCACCAAAATCATTTCCTTGTCACCAATAGTGAACGAAATTAATTCAACCAATCTCACTACTATTCCAATCTCATTGAGATGATCACACTCAATAGATTGACTACCAATTTCCTACATAATCCACATAAACGCATATAAGCACATATAATCACATACACCATATATTGCAGCAGATACATAAGTCAACACTAATAGTTTGACTAACCTGCCCAAGTCATGGTTGTCACATGTAACGAGAGAAATCATCCACAATCACAAGAACATGCCGCTTTCCATTGATGCTTTTGACTCTCACTGGCCCACACAAATCCATTTAAAGAAGGTGTAACCTATTCTTTGAATTTGGAACGGGTTTTGGTTTGTGAGGTGACTTTTTACTTTTTCCTTGCTCACGTGATGGACAAAGATGATTGTTGGTGTATTTGAATTTTAGAAGACCTGTGATGAGATTGTCTTTTGCGAGATTATTTATGGTGTCAAAATCGAGGTGGGATAAACATTAATGCCATAACTAAGATTTGGCTGATGTAGCACAAGCCATGAGACAAATAAGAGATGTAGAGGTCATTTCATGGAGGTTGATGGTGTAAAAGTTAGTAGAACGATTTCCTTTCAACAAATCAACTCCTTCTAGATTTTTGACAAAGCAGGTGTTCCTTCTGAATGCAACCTCTAAATCTAAATCACAAAATTGTCTAATTAAGAATAGATTGTGCCCCAAGCCCACAACGAAATAAACCCGTGTAATCAAGATGTTCCCTCATTGAAGATTACCATAACCCAGAATTGCTGCAACATGATCATTCCCAAAGTGAACAGTTCACATAAACTTCTAAACGAAGTTGATGATCATCTTCAAATTCTTGGTCATATGCTTAGAGCAACCCAAGTCGATGCACCAAAAATAAATTTTGTTAACCTGCCAAGAAAAGAAGTAGAATTTGGAAACCATTTGCTTCTAGGTTCCTAAGGGTTAGAAACATATGCATTATCACACACAAATGTGTCGGACTCACTCTCGGTGTTACCGGATTCAATTATTTTTCCACTAACTCAAAAAAATCTTCCAATTGGTGACCACCTAAGGCAAGTTCTAGGTTTGTTAGGCCTAGGTGAAGCAAGTCTTTCTTTGGAACCTAACTTCTTTAATTTCTTGACGCCTCATGTTTCTTTTGATTTGCATTATTTGACAGATTAGTACGTTGGTTATAATTACGAGAATTCATGCCATTCATATAATTAAACACATAGATATCATGACTAGCAGTAATTAAACATTTCTTACAAGAAGCACAAACAACTTTAGATTTATCATTCTGAATAGCAAGCTTAATGTTATTACATTCAAATGACACATGTTTCTAATTATTTAAAGACACTAAATTCCTATGGTATTCTTCTACTTCAACTTTATTATTCTTGATGCAACTACTCTTAGACACAAAGGGGACCCTATCATTCTTTGTATTACTCCTAGGCTGTAGTCTTCTAGTCTTAGTAGTGCTTTTTACTCTTGTAGAAGATAAACCATTTCTGTTAGAATTAACATCTTTCTTAGTGATGACATGAGGTTGTGAAACAGTGATCGGTTTTGTCCTAATGCTTGCTTTTACATGTTTGTTGGGTACAAAACTGCCTACCCTAGAGTGCTAAAAAGAATTAACTCGAAACATTCCTGGGGTAATCACTTTCTCATTTTTCATAATTTTTATTCTTGAGGTTTTGGTACAGAGTGTAAAGTGACTAGTTTTGTCAAATCATTTTTCTCAACAACCTTGGGAATAAACGGAGTTTTTTTAAAATTTAGGTCGTTCAGATTTAAACCATTCGGTTGTCTAAAAACTAATTGGTTTCTACGAGATTGCAAAGTAGGTTTCCCTAAGATTGGTGGTTTTGCAAACTTAGTATTCACACTCTCACCTTTTACTGCATCTTTTTGTTGTGAAAACTTGGTAAGTAACTGGGCTCTTAACTTAGCGTTTTCATAAATCGTATCATTAAGTTTTTCTTGTAAAGAGTCATTTTTGAGTTTGGTTTGAGCCCGTGTCTGTTTGATAGAATCAAAAAGGTTCTGGTAAATTGACTTAAGATGTTTTTTGTTGGGATTAAAAAACTTCTTGATGATCTAGAGTTACTGCTGCTAAGGTTTGTGTTACTGCTGCTTAGCATAAATTAGTGCTATTAGTAATCTTAAGGAAAAATATATTAAGTAGTTAGTACTACTAATGTAACTTAGTACTGCTAGTGCAACTTAGTACTGCTAGTGCAACTTAGTACTGCTAGTGCAACTTAGTACTGCTAGTGCAACTTAGTACTGCTAGTGTATATTAGTACTGCTAGAGTAAAGTTAGTACTGCTAGAGTAAAGTTAGTACTCCTGGTGAAGATTAAAGAAAATATTCTAAGTAGTTACTACTGCTTGTATACAGTTAATGTTGCTGGTGTATAAGTTACTACTGCTAATGTTTAGAGTTCAAGCGGCTGGTACAAAGTTACAACTGCTGAATGGATAAAGACTAATCAAAAGAAAAGATAAAGATTGATTATGTGATATGTATGAGATATTTTTGTAAAAGATACATATAAGTTATTTGTTTAGAAGATCATGATAACTTAGGAAAATACTGTAATCCCATTAGGACTCCTTGGTGTATAAAAGGATGTCCTAAGGTATAGAGTTCTATGTACCAAAATGAGTCATTCATAGAGTTGTTCATAGCTTTAAGGTTTTGTAACCTTAATACTAGTTAGAGTATTCGTATTAATATATTAAATAAAAGCTTTTGTTGTATAATTACGTGTGTTCAGTTAGAATTACTGTTTCATTAAAGAATTCTTCTTATATTAAAGATAGATTCCACATAAATTCTTTAGTATTATCACACAAAGTTTCTATCTTAAGTTGTGAAGGATTAAATCTTTGCATAACTAAACCTTACACAAGTTAAGGAATTTAAGATCCATTCAAGTAGGATCAATAAGTGGTATCAGAGCTTGTTGCTTTGAGAAACTTTGCTAAGAAGACATGGATCAAGACTCAGTACATATGGTGGCTGCATCAAAAGTGCCTATGCTCAAACTAGGTGAGTATGAGCTTTGGAGGATAAGGATGGAACAGTACATCTAAATGGTTGATTATTCTCTATGGGAAGTCATAGAGAATGGTAATGCTCCTCTAATAACAAAACTTGTTGAAGGTGTTGAAACAATAATTGCTCCTTCAACTGCTGAAGAAAAGGTACAAAGGAGGTTAGAGCTAAAGGCAAGAAGCACATTATTGATGGGCATCCCTATTGAACTTCAATTGAAGTTTAACTCCATCAAAGACGCCAAGTCATTGCTGCACGCTATTGAGAAGAGGTTTGGAGGGAATGTTGCTACTAAAATGACTCAAAGGAATCTTCTAAAGTAGCAATATGAAAATTTTATTGCATCTAGCTTAGAGGTATAAGATCAAACCTTTGATAGGCTTCAAAAGCTATCTGTCAGTTGGAGATTCATAGTGAAAGTATCTTACAAGAAGATGTGAATCAGAAATTCTTAAGAAGTCTGTCACCAGAATGGAACACATATACCATTGTGTGGAGGAACAAGCCTAAGATATATACATTAAGCTTGGATGATCTTTATAACAACCTGAAGATCTATGAACCAGAGGTCAAAGGAACGTCAAAATTAAGCACAAACACATAAAACGTAGCCTTTGTGTCCTCAAGGGAGTGCAAGGCTCTAAGGAACCAAGAAAACAAGAATAAGGATAACACAAGAAAGGTTGTGCTAGTGGAGACAATTACTTCCAATTCTTTGGTCTCATGTGATGGTCTTGGTGATTATGATTGGAGTGATCAAATAGAAGAAGGTCCAACTAACTTTGCACTCATGGCTTACTCTTCTATAAGTTCTAACTCTGAGGTATCTACTGATTTAAACTGTTCATCATCTTGTTTGGAAAATGTTAAAATTCTTAAAGAACAAAATGAACAACTGTTAAAAGACTTAAGGACATCTAAGATAAATGTTATTACTTATAAAAATAGGTTTAGAGTCTGTAGAATCAAGACTTCTAGTTTATAAGAAAAATGAGTCTGTTTATGAAGAAGATATCAAGCTCTTAAAATGTGAGATTTATTTAAAATAAGTAGCCATTACAGAGCTTAGGAGGAAGTTGGAACTGGCTCAAAAACAAAAAGATGAAATTCAGCTAACAGTAGAAAATTTTGAGAATTCATCTAAAAACTTAAGCAAACTACTAGACTGCCAGATAGTTGATAAGTGTAAAACATGTTTAGGGTATAATGATGTTCCACCTCCCTATACAGGAAACTTTATGCCTCTAAAACCTGATTTGTCATTCTCTGGTCTAGAAGAGTTTGTAAATGAGCCTATAGTTAGTGAACCTGCAGTTAAGAAGCCTGTAGTTGAGACTAGTGAAGCTAAGGCTAGTGCAGACAAGCCTAAGGCGGTTAAGAAGAATAATGGTGCTCTAATTATTGAGAATTGAGTGTCTGATAGTAAGCAAGAAGATATGCCTCAGGCTAAGATTCAAAAGAAACAGTTAAACCTAGTTTTGCTAAAATAGAGTTTGTTAAATCTAAAGAGCAAGTAAAATCTCCTAGGAAAACAACTGTTAAACAAGGTGATCAAAATAGACTGAACACACATAGTCCTAGAGGAAACCAAAGAAACTAGAATTACATGATGTCTCAAAGATTATGGAGTAATTTTGATATGATTAACAAAGCTTGCTATGTGTGTGGAAGTTTTGATCACCTGCAGTATGATTGTGATAACCATCAGAGACAGTTTAATAACAAAAAGATGGTAAAACCAGTGTGGAACTATACTTAAAGGGTGAATCACCAGAATTTTTCTAGAATGACTTACCCCAGTCCTAAAAGGAGCATGGTTTCAAAAGCAGTATTAATGAGGTCAGGCCTATTATCACCTACTACTGCAAGACCAGTTAATACTGCTCAACCCAGAACAATAGTAAATAGTGCAATACCAATAACAAATGTTTTTAATAAAGCACATTCAACTGTTAGAAGGCCCATTAACAACAATACAACATCTAAAAACAGTAATTTTAATCAGAGGGTTAATACTGTTAAGGATAAAAATGTTAATACTGTTAGGCCAAAAGCAGTAGTAATGCTGCTAGGCCAAAAGCAGTACTTAATGCTGTTTAGGGAAACTAGGTTAATGTTGTTAAGGCCTCAGCTTGTTGGGTTTGGAAACCAAAGACTAAAGTTATAGACCATGTTTCAAAACACAACCGTGCATCAATCATCCTAAAGAAGTTTGATTATGTTGATGCACAAGGCAGATCCAAGTCAGTGATGGCTTGGGTCCCCAAAAGAAACTGATTTTCTTATCTGATGTGCAGGGCAATCCACAAATGGATTTACAGTATCAAGGAGTGAATGATAGTGTATGCTTAAGGCACATATAGGGAACATGTACCAATCTTACTAGACTATGAAGAGATAAATGAGGATTATGTTGCCTTTGGAGGTAACCCCAAAGGAGGGAAAATCACAGGCAGAGGTACAATCAAAACTAGTAATTTAGATTTTGAGAATGTGTATTTTGTAAGAGAATTACAGTTTAACCTCTTTAGTGTCTCACAAATGTGTGACAAAAAGAATAGTGTTCTCTTTAATGACACTAAATGTATTGTTTTATCTCCAAACTTTAAGTTAACTGATGAAAGTCATGTTTTATTAAAGTTCCTAGAAAGAACAATATGTATAGTGTTGATTTAAAGAATAGTGTTCCTAAAGGAGGCCTAACTTGTCTCTTTGCAAAAGCCACATCTGATGAATCTAAACTTTGGCATAGGAGACTTGGACACATAAATTTCAAAACTATGAATAAACTAGTTAAGGGAAATCTTATAAGAGGTCTACCTTCAAAACTTTTTGAAAATGATCAAAACTGTGTTGCTTGTCAAAAGGGAAAGCAACATAGATCTTCTTGTAAGTCCAAAACAATAAGTTCAATCATCCAACCTTTACATATGTTGCACATGGATTTGTTTGGTCCAACATTTGTAAAAAGCTTAATGATAAAGATGTATTGCCTAGTTGTCACAGATGATTACAGTAGGTTTAGTTGGGTTTTCTTTCTAGCTACTAAGGATGAGACAAGTGGCATTCTTAAATCCTTTATAACTGTAGTAGAAAATCTAATAGATCAAAGGGTTAAGGTAATTAGGTGTGACAATGGAACTAAGTTCAAGAATAAGGAGATGAATCAGTTTTGTGAGAGAAAAGGTATAAAGAGAGAATTTAGTGTAGCTAGAACTCCTCAACAAAATGAAGTAGCTGAGAGGAAAAATAGAACACTAATTAAGGCTGCTAGGACAATGCTAGCTGATTCTAAGTTACCTACTATTTTTTGGGCTGAAGCAGTTAATACTGCTTGCTATGTGCAAAATAGGGTATTAGTAACTAAGCCTCATAAGAAGACCCCTTATGAACTTTTTCTTGGTAGAAAACTAGCTTTAGGTTTTATGAGACCATTTGGGTGTCCTGTTATAATTCTCAATACCATAGATCACTTAGGCAAGTTTGATGGTAAGGCTGATGAAGGATTCTTTGTTGGGTACTCAATCAATAGTAAAGCATTTAGAGTATTCACGAGTAGAACAATGATAGTTTATTGAGAACATGCATGTCCAATTTAGTGAGAATTTACCTAATATTGCAGGAAGTGGACCAAATTAGCTTTTTGATATTGATGCACTAACAAAGTCAATGAATTATAAGCCAGTTGTTGCAGAAAATCAGTCTAATGGTAATGCAAGTACAAAAGCATGTGATGATGCAAGTAAACCTAGAATGGAGACATTACCTGGCAAAGATTATATTCTACTACCATTGTGGCCTGCTGATCTACCATTCTCTCAAAATTCAAAGAGTTCTCCTGATGCTGGATTCAAACCTTCAGGAGATAATGAAAAGAAAGTTACTGAAAAACCAGGAAAAGAAGATGGTGATCCAAGTAATAATAATGATAGTGTTAACAAAACTAACAATATTAATACTGCTAGTGATGGAAACAACACTAACAATGTTAATACTGTTAGTTCAACTGTTAATACTGCTGGCATAGAAGTTAATGCTGTTAGTAGTAATACAAGCATTGAACTTCCAAATGATCCAAATATGCCTGAATTAGAAGATATTATGTATTAAGATAATTATGAAGATGTTGGTGCAGAGACTGACATGAATAATTTGAATACATTTATGCCTGTCAGTCCTATTCCAACTACAAGAATACACAAAGATCATCCAGTTGAACAAATTATTAGAGACTTGAATTTAGCACCTCAAACAAGAAGAATGACAAAGAATTTGAAAGAACATGGTTTGTTTAGTTCAGTTCAACAAAGAAAAAACCATAAAGACTTTCAAAATTGCTTGCGTGCTTGCTTTTTATCACAAGAAAAACCCAAAAAGGTAATTCATGCATTAAAAGATCCAAGCTGGATAGAGGCTATGCAGGAAGAGCTTCTACAATTCAAGTTACAAGAAGTTTGGACTTTAGCGAAATTCATAACTCGTTCGTTATTAATTGAAAAATTACGATTCTTATCATTTTGGAATCCTAAAAATGTGTACTATTTATTAAAAATACTAACCCTTGCTGTTTGAAATTTTTATAAAAATGTTTTTATAAAAATTTATTTACGACTTCGTTTATTAACGTATAACTTGTTTTTAACGTAACTTTTTCGTTATTAATCCGTTTAACAAGTTTCTTACTTTTTCGGAATCGTCGTGAAATGTATTATCTTATAAAAATATAAAATAAGCATGTCAAAATTCGGATTTTGGACAGCAACTTTGCTTAAGCTTGTTGACTCCATTTGTAACCTTTTCTTTATACTTTACTACTTTTGTATTTTATCACAAGTCTCATATATCATATATATTATAAATCATACATATATTAAATGTCTATTGTCCATATTAGTCCTCATGTGTCCAAGTTACCAAGGTTAATTAATTCATGATAATACTTAAGATCATAACTTTACTTAAGAAATCTCTAATTTACTAGTTTTGTCATTAATCATTTTCACACATAACCAAGTGTGTACAAGTGTATTTCTTTCCATGAGGCTTTATTTTAGTGTTCTAACAACATGATTAAGAGTCCATAATCAATATTAACATGTCTTTTGTATTACTTTCTCTTGAAACATATTATGAATTATTATAAACCCTAATTTACCCATAATCATGTTTACACCAAAACAATATGATACAACATTTTCTCATCCTTTTTAACATAATGTAAGTAATAACACCACATGTATATAAGTGTGTAAAATGATCATTTCAAGTATAAACTTCATTTTCATGAATAAAACCTAAATGGTGATTTAAGCTAAATAGAAATATCATATGCATAATAATGAAAGTTATAGCAACATAAAGAGTTTAAATGGACCTTATGAGGTATGATGATGATGATGATGCTAGTACTAAACCCTTGTTTTGCCACAAAAACCAAGCTTGCACTTAAGAAAACCCTTATTTTCTTAACAAAAACCCTAGCTTCCTTTTCTTGATTAACACTTGGAAAAGGTTAGCCAATGCTTGGGATCACCTTAGAATACCTTAGAATGGATGTGTATAGAAGTGTATGGGTTGAATAAAATTTTGTATGGGTTTGTGTGGTGGGGGTTTTGATGCCGTGAGCTTATATTGAGCCAAAAGGAAGATTTGTGAATTTTTCTCTAAGTGTTTATGCATGTAAGAGTTAACCTTGCTAGTTACTTGTATATATAATGCATTCTTAGTCAAAGGAACATAGTATGGCTCAAGGTATGGTCTTGGAGTCAAAGTATGGTGGGCATGGTGTGCCATAATGAGTATGGTGTAGACATGATGAAGTATGGTGCCATTAAAGAAGCATGGTGCTCATAAATGAAGTATGTTGTTGTTTTGACCAAATGGAAGAATTTTGCTATAATACTTGCACAATATGCAAGAATTTCGGCAAAGGTATGATATAGATGATATATTTTGAGTAAATTTTATGTATTGGGTATAAAAGTGGGTATTTGTTGAAGCGTAGAAAAGTTTTTGTGGTTCCGGGAGTGCCTAAACGTAATTTATCGCGAAACGTATACACTTTACGTATCCGATAAAAATAAAATGAACAAAGTTAATAATTATCCTCAAAATAATTATATAACCCTTGCTTGATGTACACATTTAATTGTTTGATGCCCGTTTACATTGAACGCTAATTTTTAGCTTACGCGATTTAAACTTAATTCATGAAATTACAAGCAAACGCGTACAACACTAAAAATAAATAGTACATTTATCGACGTCGTCAATGACTTGAAAACACAGGGTGTTATAGACTTCCCCCATGGGAGGATTGATGATATTGATGCTAATGAAGACATTTATCTGGTCAATGTTAATAAAGATGAAGATATGTTTGGGGTAAATGATCTTGAAGGTGATGAGGTGATTGTTGAAACTGAAGTTGATCTTAGGTGGTCTGTTAAAATGAAGTTGCATCTAAGATATGAACTTAAGGTTGATGAAGTTACTTTGATCAAGCACTTGCAGCTTTGAAAAGTGCAAAACCCAAGGCTGACAAGGTTATGATACTAGAACCAGAGCAGGGTACAATTACAACAACAACTGCTGCTATAACAGTTACAGCTGCTAGCACAAGACCCAAGGCTAAAGGGCTTGTTATTCATGAAGAGGAGCAAGCAACTACACCAATAGTTTCTTCTCAACAACCATCACATGTTAAGGTTCAGGACAAGGGTAAAAGAATCATGATTGAAGAACCTTTGAAGATGAAAAAGAAAGATCAAGTCAGTTTTGATGACAAGAAGCTTAATAGTTTACAAGAAGAATTTGATGGTCAATGGAGGGACTTTGCAGGGTAAATGATGAGCCAATGTTGCTTTAACTAAAGAATGGAATGATATTCTGGCTAAGATTGATGCTGATTATCAATTGGCTCAAAGATTGCAAGCTCAGGAGCAATAAGAATTAATTGATGAAGAAAAGGCAAGATTGTTTGTACAGTATTGTTTTTTTTTTTTAATTTATTTATTATTAAATAGCAAAGAAGAAAACATTTTGTAGCTAAGAGAGTAGAAGAGAAAAGGAACAGAGCTCCAACAAGAGCTCAACAAAGGAGTATCATGTGTACTTATTTGAAAAACATGGAAGGATGGAAGCCCAAAAGTTTGAAGAGCAAGTTCTTTGCCAATATTCAAGAATTGTTTGACAAAGCTATCAAAAGGGTAAACACCTTTGTTGACTACAGAACTGAGGTAGAAGAGAGTTCTAAGAAAGCAGAAGTGATGGAAGAGAGTTTCAAGAATGCTAAAGCAGAGATAGCACAAGAAAGCAGTTCAAAGAGAGCAGGAGAAGCTCTGGAACAAGAAAGCTCTAAAAAAGCAAAAACTAGAAGAAGACAAAGAGTATGAAGAGCTTAAACAATGTTTAAAAATAATTCCAGATGATGGAGACGATGTAACTATTGATGCTACACCTTTATCTACCAAATCTCCAACCATTGTTGACTACAAGATCTACAAAGAAAGGAAGAAACGCTATTTCTAAATTATTAGAGCAGATGGTAATTCTCAGATGTATTTAACTTTTGGAAAGATGCTTAAAAACTTTAACAGAGAAGACTTAGAAGTTCTTTGGGGCATAGTTAAAGCTAGATTTTATGAAGATGATCCAGGTGAATTTCATGGATAATTTTATTCTTAATTTGAAGACCATGTTTGAACATCATGTTGAAGATAGTGTATGGAAGAATCAACAAGGATTAGTTAAAGTGCTGAACTGGAAGCTTTATGATTCTTGTGGAGTACATTGTGTAACAATGCAGAACATACTTTATTATCTGTTGGTTGAGAAGAGGTATCCACTTACAAATCACACATTACATCAGATGTTCAATAATGTAAAGCTTCAAGTTGATTATGAGTGTGAAATGGCATTTGAGCTTCTTAGATTGGTCAAGAAACATCTTAAGGAAGGCTATGTACCTGAATGAAGTGTTTGGAAGCATCCTCCTGGTGATTAATGAAGCTTTCAATGAAGAAACTTGAGATTTTGAAAAAGAATATCAAGTTTAGGGGAGGATTGTTGGGATTAAAAGCCTTCTTAAAGTTACTGCTGCTAAGGTTTGTGTTACTGCTGCTAAGCAAAACTTAGTGCTGTTCAGTAATCTTAATGAAAAATATGCTAAGTAGTTAGTACTGCTAGTTACTACTGCTAGAGTATATTACTACTCCTAGTGTAACTTAGTACTGCTAGTATATGTTAGTACTGCTAGAGTAAAATTAGTTTGTGGTGAAGATTGAAGAAATATTCTAAGTAGTTCTACTGCTTTTACACAGTTATATGCTGATGGTGTATAATGTTAATACTGCTCGTTATGAGTTAATGCTGCTGGTACAAAGTTACAACTGCTAAAAGATTACAACTGCTAAAAGATAAAGATTGCTTGAAGATCAAGATTACTTATGAGATAAGGATTGTTATTTATAGAATAGATCTTTGAGAATAATCTAAGTTTTAGTAATATATTGTAAATCGACTAGGACTCCTTGGTGTATAAAAGGAGGTCCTAGGGCATAGATTTTTATGTATCTTAGTTATATAATTCATAGCTTCAAGGTTTTGTAACCCTAATACTAGAAGAGTATTCGTATTATTTGTAAGAATAATATTGGAGCTTTTATTGTTGAAATTATATTGTTTTGTGTTACTGCTTCATTGAAGAATGCTTCTTATATTAAAGATTAGATTCACGCTTAATTTTGTCTTATCAACAAAGTTTTATTAATTAGCTGTGTAGGATTTATATAGGACCTAAACTAAAATTAAAACAAGCTTAAGGAATTCGATCATTAGATGTTAACTGGGATCAACAGAACACTTGAAGAAGACTTACCAAAACCTGTTTGATTTAATCAAATGAGCACGAGTTCAGACAAAAAGTTCAAACGTTACACAAAATGAGGCAGAAAAATTTGAAGTACTCCAAATTTTTTTGAATTCGAGGATAAAATGTTTGATAAAAATTCTTAAAAGATTGAATCCATGAAAAAGAAAATGTTTGAATCTCGAATCTTAAGTGACTTCCTTCAAAAATCTTTGTACGACTTTGATGCCTCAAATGTTCAATCAGAATTGGGGAAGAACAAGATTCTTTTCGGAAATGAAACATCAAGTTTTGAAACAAAGATTAAGTAGCTCGAAATGACTTTGGCTCAACAACAAAAGATTTTAAGGATGCCAAAGTCAAATTTTCAATGAAAATAGACAAGTTCGAAACATATTTTGAAAAACTTTGAAAATACAAGTTGTCCTTGAACGACAATTGGATAGTAAGATTCGCGATTCTAGAGCTTGAAAGGTAGATTTGAAACTCCAATTGCTTCTTTAGAATCAATTTAGCAATCAAAAGATATTATATCATTCAAAAGAATATAACGAGTTGAGAATATCATACAATTCCCTAAAAGCAAAGTTTGATGCTCTTAACCGAGAAAAAGGAAAATCTCCTATGTCAAACTCTTCAACTCTAAAAATAAGTGTTTCACTGATGATTTACATCGGTGAATCTTCTAAATCATTTCCAAAGATAGTGTCTCAGTTTACAACATACTCTTTCCAAAAAGATAGGAAGTTTTCTAAGAAACCTCAAGTTTATAAAACACCTACTCCTCAACAGTAATCCGATTATGGTTGATCATAAATTAGAAGTTGATTATCAACTGATCAACCTCTTGTTTAGAGCAGTTTGGGATTTGAGAGTTGATTGAAAGAAGTTTTGAAAGCAGTTACACTCTAAGAAGTGGGTTATATCTGCGGTTAAGTCCATTAGAACATCTAGTAAACACACTTGTTTTATTATCAATATAGCCATCGTAACTTGTTGTTTTGGGATAATTATACTAATATGACCGGATTCATATCCACGTCATTAAAAATATTACACGTCATTTATTTTGTAATTTTTTATTTATTTACCAAAACAACTTGATAATTTAGCATAAGATTCGGATCTAAGCATTACAAGCCCCAACACATCTAATACCATAAACCAAAACACTAAATTCATCATAAACAACAAACATTTCCAGAAACCTAAGCTCTTTCACCCCTAATCCTCCTAGCCAACTGAATATCACAAAAAAAAAACAAAAACAAAATGATCAACAACAACAACAAAAAATTCATCACAAACCCATATAACATCACACAACAAACACAAAATTAAAACCCAAATCACAAATAAACACGAACAACAAATTCATAACAAACACCCCCACGTCATAAACAATCAATAGTAGGCAAACACAAGTAGGTGAGCAAATATACTAACCACCCACTTACTAGTTGTATTCCTACATCACAACGACAAGATGAGAAAAACAGCTTAAACTTGGGATACGCTCCTGAGAAAATGGTAACACGTTCATCGTCAATTGCTGCAAAAAATGTTGATTGTTTTGGAGATGGATTGGGAGTGTTTGGATATTGTAATTTTCTTTTTTACACGTGGATAATTTTTTAGAGATCAATTGTGAGTGTTTTGTTGTGAGTCAGGTTAATTTTTCCGTTTTTATTTCGGCTGAGATTGAGTTTGGAGTTTGAGAGTTGATTGAAAGAAGTTTTGAAAGAAGTTTTCATTAACGTAAAGAGGGTTAGCGGCATAGCCACAGCCTCAAGCTTTGAGTGAGGCGTAGGACATGACGTTTTTAAGGTCGTGACTTAAGGCGGCAAAATATATTTAATAGATGTTAAGATTTTATCATTGTTTTGAAGGATATGTGTAGTAAATATTATTAAAATTCACTGCATAACCAAAATATTAGTAAATCCAAGCATAAATCTCAAATTTTAGAAAATCCCTTAAACATTTCAAAAAAACTCACTACGCTATGCGCTATAGCGCGCTTTTTCACGCTATATGACGCTATATTGCACGCCACGCCTAGAGACGACGCCTTGACCTGTTTCGTAACGTGGAGGCCACGCTTCGCGTTATGGCGACGCTATGGCGCCGCTATAGCGCGCTATTTAGAACCCTGGTTATATTAGTGGAATTAATTTCAGGTATAATTACTTGGTATCATTAGATAAAACGATTAACAAAAAAAGGTTTGAATAATCACATGCTTCAGCCCAGCCAAAAACCAATTGCCATCTACCGTTTTTAATTGTAATTTCATCATTCGTAATAGGTTACTAAATTCATGAGCATATCATCACACACTTGATGTGCAAAGATTCCAATTATACATTAGTTTAGAATCAATTAAAGAAATCTTTTCTTAAAAATGACAATTCCACCGGAGCATAAATTATTGATTAATTATTTAGTAGCGTTAGAGAATTGAAAAAAAATAATTACGTAATTTTTTTTCTTTTTAAAAAGATTTAAGTAGAAAAATAAATGAATAAACAAATAATAATAATATGAAATATTATTAATATAATAAATAATACTAATAATAATAATATATAATAATAATAATAAATAAATAACAAATAATAAATAATATTAAATAAAAAATATAAAATAATAATAACAATAAATAATAACAATAATAAATAATAATAATATTACTCCCTCCGTCCCATTTTTATTGTCCACGTTTCCTTTTTGGGATGTCCCAATTTAATTGTCCACTACTAAAAATAGATAGGGAAGTTTGATCAAGTTTACTATATTACCCTTGTTTGAAATTAATATTACAAACTTTAAAGAAGACTTTAATTAATTAACTAAGGGTAAAACTGTCATTCTGTCAAAAAGTAAGAAAGAAAAAGCAGTAATAAATGCACTTTTCTTAAACTGTGTGTTTTTTGTCGGGGGACAATAATTTTGGGACAGAGGGAGTACTAAATCTGTATAAAGCAACTCAATTATAAATCATCCATCATGCAAATACACTTAAATTCCATGTAATAAAAAAATGCAAAACCAAAACCCCTAATTTATTTATATAAATCTGAAATACCTAATTAAAAAAAGCCCTAAAATTGAAAATTGATGGTCACCTTAATTATGAGTAGCCGTTGTTCTTGTATAAGCCTTCTTTAATCGCCATAACAACTAATTTTGGAGATTAAATTCCTCTTTCTAAATCTTTTTGCATGTGTAGGTGAGGTTTCTTCTTTTGTTTGTGATATGATGGAAAATAATAATGGGGCTAATGGCTGTGTTCAAGGTTTGTGGAGATGATGAATCATCTACCCAAATGCGTATTTTGTTAACACGTGGTAACTGTGAGCGAGTTATGACGGACAGCTGTATAGCCGCAATGACGGGTCGAACTGAAGAGTTAATAAAAAAGGGTAAATTAAATATAACATATTTGGTCAACCTTATATGCGGATGCAGTTTTTTTGAAATTAAAAAATGAAACTTTATCATAAAAGTTGTTGAAAACCCAAGGGGCAGCCCTTAGTTAACCTAAAGTGGATTTACCAAACAATTTTTTTTTTCCCATCTATCAACCAAAACCCGCTTAAACCCCCATACCAAACGGGCCCTAAGAGTTGTTGTTAGCAAACCCCTAAGATATGTATTCAAAATTATCATGGTACTCAATAAAAAAGCCAACATTATCGTTATACGGCTATACGCAATCATTGTGAATGCAATGAGAACTTTTGGTCATCTACAACATAAGCTTTTACATGGTTTTAAGTTAGGGATTTACTAAAGATAAAAAAAGCCTTATTTGAATTGGGAATCTACCAAAGGTGTAAAAAATTGTGATGCATAAGTACCTTGTTTTAGAGCTCAAATTTAATTCTTGAATTTTACTGAAAATTTTGTACTTATAATAAGCATAGATGTCACACGTATCACAAAAGGAAAACAAACATCATGCTCGTTTTTGAATTCTAATAGTCTAATATATACTTTTTTATTTAATTTATGCATTACTTTACGATTATGCTCTTTTGCAAATCATATGCATTTCTCTGCGATTACGCCTTTTGTATACTGTAGTACACACGAATTGGGTTTTCATGTTATCATGGAGAAATATGAAACTATATGCGATAAATACTAAAACAACAAAATATTATAATATTAGATAAAAAAATTATAAAATGAAAGTGTATAATAGCTTAAAAATGAGATTTGATCAATTTCCAAATTTCAAAATAAAATAAAGGCCAAAACGTATTTTACTACCTCCAACTGGGCTAACTCGAACTCCTGCTACCTCGAACTTTTAAAGGTGCGGGGTGATACACTAAACATGAAAAAGAGGTCATTTTAATTAGTATCATTCGTTAAATGAGCCATGATTTAAAATTTTCCATATTTTATGGCATATTTTTAGTACACAATTAAATGAGGGATGCAAATTGTAGATATTTTCAACATTAGTGACATAATTAGTGATATCATTAGTGACATAAACATGTGTTGAAGGGAGATTCAAAAAGATTT
>BQNB010001377.1:101643-136478 GCA_026074375.1 Tanacetum coccineum | reverse complement strand
ATATGTTAGAAATTGGGGATTAACAAATGAATATGGAATGTTTAGAAGGAAATGGGGTGTAAGTGATGTGTGTGTGAGATATAAAAGAATGTGGGAGTTTATAAAACACTCTAAGTGTGGAAGAGGTAAGAAGGATCAAAGCATAATTTACCTTCAATTACCACAAACTTAAATAGTCATCAAGACTTAATCCATGATAATAAATAATGGATATGATCACTAATCATCTTGATGTAAACAAACTAAGTGCTTTGCATCTCAAGTAAAGAATATCTTATAAAGGGAAAGGATACATTTACACAAAGTAACCCGTGACTTAGTTTGACCAATAAGGGAGTAAAACCCGCTACGTGGTTAGAGATAACGTAAATGATATATTATTTTGGTGAGTTAACTTGCACTATTGTTTTTTTGTGCCGAAGCTTTGATCTTTGGAGGTTTTCTGTGGGTTTATGTGATAGAGATTGGTATGTGTTTAATTACACATACCTTTTACTTTTAAAAACGAGCTAAAATAACCAAAAACGGACTTAAAATGCCAAATATATGCTTGTTTTGCTAATTGTGTTGTGCAGGAACGGATATCTAAGAAAAGGACGAAGTAAAACCGAAAGCCAAAATGACAAAAACCGGACAACGGAATGGAAAGCAGGAAAAAGACAAATAATTCAAAGTCCATAGACCAGGGTTGATATGTCAACCCAAGTCAACCCCGAAGCCAAAAGTCAAGAAAAACAAGTTTAGGGACTAAACTTGTAAATCCCTAAACTTATTTTAAAAGAAGAAAAGAAGGAAATAAAGAGAGGGGTTAAAGCTGCCAAATTGGCAAAGAAATACCACAAGGGGCAATTCTGCCAAGTCCCCTAAACCATAACTAACAAGGACGTGTACTGCAACAACCAATATAACCCTTGGGGGGTTATATTGCCAAGTCCTCAAAGTTATTAACACCACAAGGACGTGTGGTGCAACAACCCTTATCACCATGAAGGGCCATTATTGTCAAATCCCCAAACTTCACCCCAATTTATAACAACACTGTATTTCTTTCCCTCGTTTTTGCTCTTCCCGCCTAGAACCATAATCCCCCATCAACCTGTAGTTTTTCCTACATCGAGTTTGTATTCCCACATACAACAAACCTTTCACCATCCTTAACCCCACCCCCGCACATGGCTTTTTCCATGTTGGCAATCCATAAACCCGCCAAATTCATCAATGGTTCATATACTTCGACTTGGGGGCCAAGAAATTTGAAGGGCTCAGATTGTTTGTATCTACACTCTCACAACAAACACACTTCCATTTGTGTGTCTACAAGAAAGCACACCAGCAAGAAGACAAGAAGACCAAGTGAACCCTAGCTCGTTTTTTTTACTATATAGATCTTTTCTAAGCCCCTTGTCGGCAAGCAGGGCCCCCCCCCCCCCCCACCCGCATTGCGCATCAAACGGTACCCCCTTGTTATCCCCTATCAGTCCCTTGCACTTTCACGTCGCTATCGGCATCCTCCAACCCATAATCAACGCCCTTGCCCCCTTCCCCCTGCTCTCTCCGTATCTTCTCAGCGTATCTGTATCTATCGTCCCCCTGCTCTTTAATGACTACCCCCTATTCACTGTACTAGTACATTTGAGTTCTAAGCTAACAAATTGTCTACTTTTCCTATATAACCCCCAACCCCACCACTTCCGTCCCATCCCTCCCCACCTCCACTCTCTGCAACGCAACTTCCCCCCCGTCATATATCCCCCCCCTCCCGTTTCACTCCACCATATAAACCAATAACACCCCACCCACCCCTTTAAGCTCTCAATATAAGCCATTTTTATAACCTGTTTTCAAAAACTTTAAGGAAAATTAAAAAAGGGGACAAAGTACTGTTGGATTGATCAAGCATTGGATGAATGAGCAATTTGGGATGGCTCATTGGGTTTGCTTAGTTTAAGCTTATTTATAAGCTTTGGGTAAGTTTAGAGCTTCTTAGGGAATTCAAAAATCCTGTTTAAGCAAGGATTAAGGTACACCTCTTTTTAAACTTTTGCTTTAAAGTTGCTGATTCTTAGCTCATTTGTGCTGATTCATAGCTCATTTGTGCTGATTCTTATCTCATTTGTGCTGATTCTTATCTTAAGTTTGTATTTCTTAGTTGTTTATGCTATATTTATGTTTGTTAATGCTAAACTATACTTGATTCTAAAAATGAATGCTTAAATCAGTTTGTATAAGCTCTAAAATTCGTTTTTAGAATATTAAGGGGTGTTTGGGTTAAGTGTAAAAACGGGTCAAAACAAGTTTTGTATGGGTTGTGGTCACAAAGTTAGTTTTAGCTTAAGTTTTTAAGCTTATTCAAGCCTGTTTTCCAAAATCTTTAAGCTCAAAACTGTTTTTCAAAGTTTTTTTTAGCTATTGTCAAAACTGTGGTTTTTAAAAAAGGGATACAATGGCTTATTTGGATAAGCCATTGTATATTTGAGTTGTGCTTTAAAAAGAGTGTCTTTTGTGTGTTTAAACAAGCTGTCAAAAATCCTTTGGTCATTTGACTTGTTGAGTCAAACCTACCAAAATTTTAAGTGTCATTTTTATAAAAGCTAAAAGCCCTTTTTCATTCTCTAAAATCAGCAGGATTATTAGTGTTTTAGAAGCTTAAAATTTGTGCACAAGTTCTTTCCTTGGTGTTCTTTATCTGTTTTAACTTAGTCTTTTAATTTGAGCTTATTTGACAGCTTAAAATAAGCTGTCAAATTAAGCCCTTGTTTTAGCTTAGTGTTCCCCTGGTGCTAGGGGCCCATTTTCTAGCAGTCTTTTCTAGCTTATTAGTGAACTTAAGCCCTAGATTTTGGCTTATCTTCCCACCCATCTAGCTTATTTCTGTGAACTCGAAAGCCCTAGATTTTGGCTTATCGTAAGAGCCCATAATGCCTTTTGTTAAGATCCCTTTGTTTCATCCTTAAAAAGCCCCTTTTGAAATAGCTTATTTTTAAGCTTAAAAGCCCTTTGGATTGGGGCTGTTTGCTTAACATAGTTTAGGGAATGCTTATTTTCCTTCTAGGCTTATTGAGCTTAACCAATTCTTGATTTGTGTTCCTAGTAGCTAATTTAAGTTAGGGTAGTTAAGCCTGTTGTATTGCTAAATGTTCCATTGCCATTGGCTTATTTTTTGTGTAAACAGGAACCAAGTGATACGCCCCTTAAGTCCTTTTAAAGCCAATTTAGCTTCCTGTCAATAAAGGCCCTCATTCCGCTTATTTATGTTATTGCATTTTAGTAACTATAGAGCTTATTTTTATTAGGTAAGTTTAAGAAATTAAGAAAGCCACCCCCCCCCCCCCCCCCCCCCCCCTCCCCCCCCACAGCCCCCCCCCCCTCCCCCCATCTTTTACTTATTTAGTTTCCAAGTCTAGCTTACTTTCCCAAAAAGACAAAAAGACGTTAGCCATTTTGTTTTTTGTTGCCTTAAGAGCTCATTAGCTTCTTTCATGTTAAGAAAGCTCTTTTTAAGCTTATTCTTAGCTTTTTAGAAAAAGTTGTAGTTTTGAAAGTTGTTAAGCTCAATAAGCTTAACAACTTTGGTTCACAAAGTTTTTCAAAAAAAAAAAGGAGACAAGGGGTGACCCGGGTGAGCAAGACTCGAACCCGGGCCTCTACCCTCGTACACCTCTCTTTTATAAACATCACTTACCGCTGCGCCCTTGGGACTTTTACGTTAGTGTCCCAAGGGCTTAGGTATTTAAGGGTGTTTTCCAACTTAAAGCTATAAGCTGTTTACAGCTTATTTTCGGGCTTATTTATAAGCCAAGTTTTAGTTTCTTATTTTTCGTAGATAGTATTTAGTGCCTAGTATTTTCGGTAAATTTTTCAGAATTTTTAAAAGTAGTTTAGTATTTTTTATAATTTAATTTAGTTAAAAGTTTAAAAAATTCATAAAAAATACAAAAATTATCCAAAAAATATTTTTCTTTTTTAGAAAATTTTCTTTATTCTTTATAGTTTTGTAAGGAAAAATATAAAAATTTTCGTAGGGTCATTTTTTTAAATCTTTTAGATTTTTTAAAAGAACGTGGCTCGGTGTCGGTTTTTGCTTGCCCTCGTTTTTGGGTCTAACACTCGCGATTTCATCTAGTTTTTTTTTATTCTTCGTTATTAGTCCCCTAGAGTAGTTTAGAGGTGAAAATTTCCTCGTAGGGTTAATTTTGAAGTTTTTAGGTTTTTAACCCTTTGTTCGGGATTCGTGCTCTCGTTTTCTAGCTTAATTTCATAATTTTTAGGTTTTTCTTAAACGTTTTTGTTTGTTATTGTTTAATTTAACTTTCCATACTCTCAAATCATTTTTCTCATTCAAACTCCAAACTTCCAACTGTATCGATTCTCCAGTCCAGCCTCGTTGGGGATAAACGACCCGGGAACATTCTATACTACTTCTCGGTTTTATTGACTTTGTTTCTAGACTATTCTTACTATATATATTTTATATTTTATTATATATTATATAAATTTTAAGGTGTAGTTTAGCACCAATCAACATCCTTTCAGCAAATACTTTTGAGTTTTGGTGCACGAGATTATGTTTAATTGAGACCCGTGTTCATTGTTGCTTCCATTACCACGAACAATTAAGATTTCATTTCCAAAGGAGACACGAACGATCTTCTCAGAACAGACGATTACAGCTTGATATTTTGATAACCAATCCATACCAATTATGACATCAAAACTACCAATTTCTACAGGCATTAAGTCGATGATGAAAGGATGATTTAAGAAGTTTAAAGTGCAACCCCGTATGATAGTATTAACTCTAATTATTCTTATGTCGGCTAGTTTGACGTCCTAATCATGGTCTAGTGTGGTTGGGATGGAATCAATTAGGGAGCTAAATGCATTAGACATGAAACTTCCATCAGCACCAGTATCAAATAAAATTAAGCATAACGGTTGTTTAGGAGGAACGTACCCGTAACGACATTGTTGTTCGGGTTTGTCCTAGCAGTACCCATAGCATAAGCCTTTGCCACATCATTACCATTCCCCACTTGATTTCCTGAATTCTTCTACTTCGAGCAGTCTTTCTTGAAGTGCCCCTGAGCTTCACACTCAAGACAGGTTGTTCCCCTCTGAGTTATCCCTTGGTTTCTCTAGTTTTTACCATTAGCAGCATTAGCACGGGCATGATTCCTACAATCATGGGCCAAATGGCCTACTTTGTTGCAACTGTGGCACCTAGGTGCACATGGACCCTTGTGATGATAATTGCATTTGGTGCATTTGGTTAGGTATCCCCCATACTCTTTCTTGTCACTGGACCCAGTAGTATAGGCCCTAGCAACATTCTGCTTCTTAAATGGTTGTTGTTGGTTATGGTTGCTTCTTGAGTTGTCTTCTTGCTTCCTTTTGTTCTCGGTCTGTCTCTCAGCATATGTATACACCTTTTGGTCCATCAAGTCATTTGCCAGTTTGATGGCTTCTTGCATAGTTTTTGGCCTGGCAGACATCACATTTCCCTGAATCATGTCAGGGAGTCCGCCCACATACTTTTCCACCTCATCTAACTTGGCATGGAACATCCCTCTACATAACAGTGCTAACTCTTGAAAGTGTTGGGTATAGCTTGCAAGCTCAGTACCCTTCACTTTCAAGTTCCAGATTTTATGTTCCAGCTTTTTTATTTCACTGCGCGGCCAGTACTTTGTAGTCATCATGTTAGAGAGTGTCTTCCATGGCATAGCATATGCAACATCAAGACCCACTGTCTTAACATGGGAGTTCCACCATGTTAGAGCAATGCCAAGAAAAGTACAAGTGGCAAACTTGACTTGGTTTCCAACAGTATAGCCGCTTATATTGAATACCGATTCCATCTTTTCCATCCATTGGGTCCCATCCAAAAACCCCTGTCCGTTCCTCAGAAGTTAGAGGGTGGCAGTTTAGAAAGTCTTTGTAGTACACACCACGAGAGTGTAGCCTGGTCAAATCCCTTCCAGATCCTGAATTTTGGCTACCGTCGCCATTAGTACTGCTGTTCCTTAGAATTTCTTGGTTCGCGAGTGCCTCAGCCACTCATGTTTTGATCAGTTGGTTTATGGCAGCAGCACTCATAGGTGCATTAGTAGTGTTAGTAGCAGAACAAGTTCTTCTGGGTGGCATGATTCTTCCAAATCACAAAGATACAATACATGTGAGATTTCATAAAATCACAATCAAGACATAACATAAGCATAATATATAACATGAGATCACAACACACAGTGAACTACATAACATGACTTAAACCAATAATAACATAACCAATCGATATCATATATACCATTACATCAAATCAACATACATAATAGTTTGTTACAGCACTGGATACATAAAATCCTACCGCCATGCTAGCTGGGGATAACCCATAATACTTAGCATGCCATACAAGATAGCTAGATGGTGAACAAAAGAACCATACAGCCTACTAGTTGGGAGATACCCATAAAACTTAGTAGGCTATACAAAATAGCTAAGATATAACAGAAAGATAAATCTAGGCACTACTACCAGTGTCCTCCAAAGTATCAACGCGTGTTCCAGCCTCCAGTGCCTGGATACGCATGATGTGTCTAGTAGCACGATCATCTGTGTCCTGACGCTGCCACTTGTGGCGATACGCCTGAGTCTCTAAAACTACAATCCGTGCCTCCAAAGCCCTGATGTGGGCCTTAGACCTATCTAAAGCCTGACGGGCCTCAACTCTCTCTTTCTTATGAGTAGTACATAGGGAGGAAAGGTACCTCCTCAATGTATCTACCTCATCACGTAAGGCAGCACGATCATCCTGTGCATCCTGATGACGTGTCTGGAACTCTTCACTCTCCCGTCTATAAACACTAGCCTGAAGCACGAATACTAGCATCTAAAGTATCCACAAAACCATAGTCGACTCTATGAGCCACAGTAGATCTCGGCTGTCTAGCAGCAGCAGCACTAGAACTCTCCCTAATCTTAAACCTAGTTATGGGAGCAGTAAGTAGTAACCCCTTCTGAGGCAGCAACTCAGCCTCGGGTATGTCAGCTCTGTGGCTAGTGGATGGTGCAGGTAATGATAGTGGGTGATGGGTGGGTGGTGATGGTATCTAGGGAAGTGGTGATGATAATGAAGTGAGTGGAGATGGTGGTAGAGTAGGTAAGGAAAAAAACCTAGCAACCTCTTCCTCAAAAGGAAATGGTATAGGTGTCTGGGTTCGAACAGACATCCTAGAAGTAGTACGGTATGCGGGTGGTGGTGGTGGTGGTGTAGCCGCAGACTCATCAGTCTCAAACAGCTCTGTCTCCTTAGCGGAGGGGACATGATCAACATCTGATAAAGTAATATCAGGAGCAGAGCTAGGTGCTCCTCCTCTTCCTCGTCATCATTTGAGGACTCCTCCTCGTCATCATCTGTATCAGCAGCATAATCAATCGAATCCTCCTCAGAATCCTCCTCTGGATCTTCTTTCAGATTAGATGCAGCAATGTAGCCTGGTGATAGGGCTGATGGTGAAGCATCAGTGACATAAGGCTGATCCTTAATCTGGATGTCATCATCTGACGGCACGTGGTACTCTAGGTAAACTGGCTCTGAAATGTACACTAGTATATGATGCTCTAGCTCCATAGGGTCAGACACATAAGCAGGTGACAATGGTGCTGCCTGCCTTTGTTTGGAAACCTCCTCATAGGGGTCCATTTCAGGAAGCTCGCCAGCATTCATAAGTGGAATACCTTATGATGGTCCATCCAAATCAGAAGATATGGACGTATAAGTAACTGTAGACGATGCGTTGTCTGATGACATGGCTAATCTGTAATAATAATATAAAGTTATATAAGTATAATATATAAGATATGTATAGTAATATACGTAATATAATATAAACACGTATATAGATCATGAAGCATCTAGTATAACCAACTAATGCAACTTAATAGTGTATGTATGTCCCATGAAAAACTATTTGTATAATGCAATGTTTGTGAAAACGGTTTTAAGTCCCCCTAATAAAACATTTACTGGTTCCCTAGTAACCTTGCTCTAGATACCAATCTGTAACACCCCCAAATTGAGTCTCACAAAACGGAATAAGGTCGTGGACGTTACTATCGGATTCAATAGCCAAGAATTGAGAACGACCTCTATATGACCTTTTGAAAATGATACAGGATTTAACAAACTTGTTTCGTTTACAACAAAGCCCATAGCTTAACTTGTTTCATCCTGAAAATATAACGATTTTAATACAAAACAAATACTACCAAAATGGAAATGCATTTAAATCTTTAATAGCAAATTACTCCCCAAGAAGTAATGAACACCAATGTATTCCCCCCCCCCCCCCCCCCTTGTTTCTAGTACCTTATTGACCTGAAAAAAACATGCTTTAAAATGTCAAATAAAGTTGGTGAAATCATGAGGTTTTAAGTTTGTATAAAGTAGAACTGCAAGATTGCCAAGGTTATGATAAAGTAACAAATACAGTATCACAAAAGTAATTATGATTCCCTAAGCTCATGACACTGAAGCTACAGCATATATGTGTATGCACATTAATGCAAACATTGTGCTCGTGTAGATGTTCAACCCGCAACATCCAAATTGTTTCGACATGGTATACATTCGTCGTTTCGGTACCTCCAAAACTAGTGAACGCTACTTACTTGAACTGGGATGTCAATCCCAAATAGATCTATTTATAACATCCGTGCTTACAATCCGGTAATTAACAATTTATGATTCATGGGCATAGTGGGTTATAGCTACTTGGGCAAACTCGTAATTTTGTTTAAAGTGTATTTGCGTCTAAATATAAAAACAATGCATGTTTCTCACCCCAACTGTTGTAAATTATTGTAATCATATAAAAATGGGGCTATGAACTCACCGTAGTGATTAGCACTGATAAAATAACGTTAATGATGTATTGCAGAATCACAAGCTTTAACGATGACCTACGAAAGTATAGTAATCATGTCTTATAATAAGGTATGATAATATAAAGTTATTGACTTTGATTATAATGTTGAACATAGATTCTTATGTTGTTATATGAAGTATCCCTAAAGTTTCGTTTGGCTATTTGCCTTTTATAAATAACATCATACTATCGTTCTGGCTATCATAATTTAGAGGTCATGTAGTGAACGTATGAAGAGCCAAGACACTTTAAATTGTAAATCCACTACTCGTCGATACGACACCCCGAAGAGGCTTCATATGATTATGAAATTCCATATTAATATAGTACTTGGTAGTTATAAGTTATATGTCAAAATCTTAAGAAAAGGGTTTTTAATACTTAAACTAAAAGTAGATTGAAACTAGTTTTATGTAGTTATAAGTCTAACTTAAATCGAGCGTATCTAGCTCATTTTAAAGCCGATTTTCTTGGGGAGACTCTCTAAACGAAGCTAAACATGTCTACTCTCATTATTTTAAGGCTTCTATTCCATCTCATAAGTTTTAGGTGTTGGCTTATGCAAAAACATTTTCGGATTTGTTCAAAATAGTTTTTCAGAAAACTTGTGTCGTAAATTGGCTATATCTCCCTTGTTTTCCCATAAAATCACGCGTTTCCAGATCCTAAGATTATCTACACTGAGTCTAGTTTTCAGTTATGCAAGCCATCCGACTCACTTTGTTACAAATCAAACGTTATAACCAAAATGGAGCACTTCAGTCACTGCTGTCCCAAGACAGCAGCTTTGCCTCTCGGTAAACGGGTTGTAACTCCTTCGTTACTTATCGTCACAGGTTCACTCAACTCTCAGAATCTAATTTAAAGAGTCCTCTACAAATGTTTCAACTGGCTCAAATTCTCAAAACGCACCTAACATAGTGAGTTTTATAAATGAAATTTGGTACTCAGAATCTTGTCGGTATTAACTAACTTCTCTTGTAGGGCTTATTAACTATAGTAAACGACCTTTATAAATTCCGAAAAAAATAGGGAACATCCCAAGACATATGTGTAAGTGTACTAGAAGCAGCTAAGGCCAAAAATATGTTTACATAGGTTTTACAAATTCGAACTTAGGTCTGATTTTCAAAGTCAGAATCTGAGTTTTTAGAAATAAGCTTTTCATTAACTTTTTCAACACCACAAGTATATATAAGTTCTAATATGAACATGGCATGCATTATATATGGAAATACAAGTATGGAAATGAGATTGGCATGCTTACAAAGTGATGGGAGTGACTAGTGAACAATGAACCCAAAATCAACTAAGAACTCTAGATCTTAAGCTCTAAAATCCTAGCTTATTAACCCTTTAATCCAAGCTTGAAATACCCTTGATGGTGTGTTGTTGCTGAAATAAGGTAGGGAAAAGAGAGGTATTTGGTGATTTATGGTAAAGGATAAGTGAAGTGGAATAAGCTAGTGTTTATATAAGAGAAATATCTAAGACACATGTCTTACTATAAGACCTTGTATGCTAATTCAAACCAAGTGGTTTTGTGGTTTGCTATATGTAAGCCACCTCTTTATGAGGTGGTGAGGTGCTTGGCTTGAGGTGGTGAGGTGTCTGGCTTGATGTGGTGAGGTGCTTGACTTGAGGTGTTAAGGTGCTTGGCTTGAGGTGCTTGGTCCTGGTAATTACTAATGTTATGCCCTTAAGTTCACAAACCTTAACCCCCGGGTAACATAAATAATACTATGGCTTTAAATAAAATATTAAAACTTATCAATATACCTCTAATAAAGTAATTTGGATGAGTTAAATTTAAAAACAGTATATAGATTGTTTTATTTGTTGATTTTTAGGTTTACTATCATTTAACTAAACGATGAAAATTAAAAGTAAACGCGTAAAACCCTAAAAATAAATAATGGAATTATTGAATTCGTAAAATGACCTGAAATAACGGATTGTTACAATTTATAATTAGAAAGTAAATAAATGAGTATAATATAGGTTATGATATAAGTATGCGATTCATGAACATGATGTAGTTAATTACTCATGTTCATTTTGCTTTATCTCATAAGTCAAATGATTCAAGATACTACATCAATTATACATCTTGAGAGTTCATTTATGAGAATAATCATTTTTAATTTGCATTAACTATGTAGATGGATATAAAAAAAATTCAATTGTGAGTTTTGTTTGAGACACATAACTTGAGATTTTTGTCATAACACATTAAATGTTTATTCCAAGAATAGAAAAATTAGTTAATCTATTGTTTTGAATCTTTTTTCCTTTTATGGAAGTAAACAATAAATGTTTAAAAATGAAGATTTAGAAAAAAAAACTTACAATTATGGATGTAGATATCTTGAAATGTATGGATCTACGTTAATTATAGCTTGAAATAATGTTGGCAGGAATGCTTAATCTTGGGTGATATGAGAGGTAGGTGTTAGTGTATTATTAGAGGAGAAGGCAAGTGGTCCAACCATTTAAAAGGTAGGGTATCCTGTTGACACACATATCCACCTAAATAGCACACGGATCTCCTTATATGGTGGATCCGTGGTCCACAAGTTTCTAAAAATACGGACAAGGTTGATTTTTGAGCAAATTGAGATACGATGTTGTGTTTTTGGCAATTAGAATGTGTTATACATACAATTAGGGGTATGTGATATAATTTTCGGAGTCGACATCCAAGTTTTGAGTAAACCGTGCAACTTGTCGTGAATTTCAACGTAGTCGATCCTACTAGGAGTATGTTATCTTTTAGCATAAGTTTGACCATTACTAATAACACAATAATTTATGAACATATAGACTTAACAAGACATCGTCAACACAAGTGTGTGTTGTAATTCGATGATTATTCTTTTTGTCTTTTTCAATCAATTTTGTACTTTTCATGTATTGACCATACATGTAGATTTTGAAGATATCTATGGTCATTTTATTGATATTTTTATTATCTAGTAAAATTCTAATCTCGATTATGTTCATGATCGAAGTGTTTGGAATTGGAACTTGTAATAGAATTACATCCTTTGAATTATAAATATTTTACTTCAATTAAGTTTTTGCTTACGATTATTTTTGGGATATGATTGGATCACTATCCATGACAAGTTCTATCATTCTTAATCCTATCTTAAATAATTAAATACTTCACGTTTTAAAGGCTTAGTAAATATATCGGCTATATTATCTTCGGATGCAACTTTCTCGATAAAAATATTTCCCTTTTGGACGTTATCGCGTAGAAAGTGGTGACGGATATTTATATGTTTAGTTCTAGAGTATTGTACGGGGTTTTTACATAAGTCGATAGCTCCTTTATTGTCGCACAATAAATTTGAAACTCGTCGAGGCGTATGCGGAGTCGATGAGAGCTTTGTGTTCATCCATATGGCCTTGTTGACATGCCTTTCCGGCGAAGACATATTCGGCTACGGTCGCGGAGATAGCAAGGGCCGTTTATTTCTTAGCGAACCAAGATGTTAAACAACATCCCATGAACATACAAACGCCACTAGTGCTTTTGCGATCAACGTAATCAGCACGCCGTGGTCGGTAGTCGCATAAACCTATAGTTCTATTCCGGTTCCTTTTCGAGTACCATAATCCTAAGTGACTATGTCCTCTAATAATACCTAAATATACGCTAAAAGCTTCTAAATGGGTATCTTAAGGATTTTCTCCTTGGAAACGAGCACAAAGCAAACACTAAATATTATATCGGGCCTATTGCAGTTAATTGAGTAAAACTACCAATATACCTCCGATATTCCAGAGCTATCCACGGATTCGGCTTCATCGTCCTTAGTGAGGTTGATTTCCGTTGACATCGGCGTCTTGGAGTGGTTTGGAAATTTTCCAACCCAACTATCTTTAAACATCCTTGATTGTTCTTGGGAATGGATTGAAAAATATTCCATCTTCCATTTGTTTGATTTAAAGACCCCGGAAGAAGTTCAACTCGCCCATCATACTCATCTCAAACTCGTCGTGCATGATTTTTGCAAAATCGTCACACAAGTTTTGACACGTGGATCCAAATATAATGTCGTCGACATATATTTGAACAATAAATAAGAGTGACTTTGATTCTTATAAAAAGTTTATTATCAACCATTCCCTATTGAATACTCTCGTGTTTAATCAAAATTCTTTTATCTATCAATCAAGCTTTAAGGAGCTTGCTTAAGACCATATAAAGCCTTTTTAAGTTTATAAACATAGTTTGGTTTTTGAAAATCAATGAACCCCGGAGGTTGAGCAACGTAAACCTCTTCATTTATAAAACCATTTAGAAAAGCACTTTTTACATCCATGATGATATAATTTAAAATCATTTTCACAAGCAATAGCAAGAAGTATTCTAATTGACTCTAGCCTAGCTCACCGAAGCATAAAGTTTCAATCAATCGTAATACTATACCTTCTTGTTGAGTATAACCATAGTGATACCAAATTCTAGCCTTGTTACTAGATACAATACCATTTTTCATCTAATGTTATTTTCTAAAGACCCATTTTTGTTCCTATGACGGATTGACTATATAGGTAAAAAAGGGCCTAAATCCCAAACGTCATAGCTACAAATAGATTTAGTTTCTTGCTTGTATAGCTCAACCCAACTTTTATCTTCTAATACTTCATGTGACATTTATGGGTTCTATTTAGATATAAAACAAAAGAAATTACTCTATATTTTGGAATGAGATCTAAGTTATTATAAGATTTCCTATGACTTGATCTAGTGGATGATTTTTGGAATCCTTAATGTTAACGATTTCTTCAACTTCTATCAACTCATCTTCTTCATTATTAGTATTTAATACTTTGGTATTCTTTCTAATGGCTTCTTCTTCATCAACATCATCATCAACCAATGGTGATAATTTAGTGGGAGGAGTAATTTCATCGAATGTCACGTTGAGTGATTCTTCAAATTTCATTGTGTGTTTATTTAATACCACATAAGCTTTGCTATTTCGAGAATATCCCTAGAAAAACTACCTTCAAATGACTTTGGTCAAACATGGTTAGATGGTAATAATATTCAAGATGAAGCACTTGCTTCCAAATACTTTAAAATATTCCAAAGAAGGTTTCCTACCTCTAAATATTTCATAAGGAGTTTTTTCTAGTATTGTTCGAATTAATATTCTATTTAATATATAAGTTGACGTATCAACGGCATTACACAAAAACTTTTGTGGAATAGATTGTTCATTAAGCATGGTCCTAGACATCTCTTGTAATGTCCTATTCTTTCTTTCTACTACCCCATTTGATTATGGAGTACGTGGAGCCGAGAAGTTATGAGTAATACCTAGTGCAATCACAATAAACTCAAATTGTACTTCTTGTTAAAATTCCCAACCCTGATCTGTTCTAATGGCTATTATAAATTATCTAGTTGGTTTTGATTTTTCCTACTTAATATTTCAAAATTTCTCAAAGTTTAATAAATACCTCTACTCGTGTTTTTATCAAAAATGCTTTTAGTCTATCATACCAAGCTTTAGGAGCTTGCTTAAGACCATACAAAGCCTTTTTAAGTCTATAAACATTATTTGGTTTTTGAAATCAATGAACCCCGGAGGTTGAGCAACATAAACCTCTTCGTTTATAAAACCATTTAGAAAATCACGTTTTACATCCATTTGATATAATTTAAAATCATTTGCGTGACCAAGTCTTCTACGCCACAAGGTAGAATTATCTACTACCGTAGCGAGACATAATTTGTCTTGAGACTTATTTCCTTATTTCATTACGTATAGACCATTTTTCCTAATTCCTTTCCCTATGATTTTTCCATCCTTAATTATTTTACTACCTTTTTTCATGAATAAGAGTTGACACTTATTGTCACAAATTTGACCGACACTAAGTAAATTAAATGCTAAGTTATCTATGTGTTCTACGTTAGATATAGTAAGAGAGTCATTTGAGATCGTACCTTTGCCTATGATCTTTCCTTTTAAGTTGCTTCCAAAAACAACATTACCTCCGTCGTATGCTTTGTAGGTAGAGAATAAACTCTTGTTACCGGTTATATGTTTGGAGCAACCACTATCTTTGATCCACTCATCCGGTTCCAAGCGTCTGGTCCCCAATATCTCATGGGTCCAAAAATATTAGTGTTGTACATCCCTTGCATTTGTTGCAATTGATTGGGATATTGAAATGGGATACAATTTCCCATATGTAAAAAGCCTTGACTTTGATGGTTGTTCCAATTCATAGGATAAAAGTTTTGATGAATTGGTTCTCTAGAGTTTCTTCTAGGTTGAGGTGTATTGTGTCTTGGTTGAGAAGAGATATTTCTCCTAGGAGGAGGTGTTTTCGATCTAGACTTAGTTTTGACCTAACCTATACCGCATTTGAGTGATGGTTTTAAAGATGGTTTCTTTGACTCATCAATTCTATTAAGTATTAGTTTCTTCCTAGTAATGACAAAATCTAATCTCGAAGACATGGGTGGACTAAAAATGTGTTCTGTCAATTTTTCACCATCGGTGCGACTCACAGATCCAGGCAAGGTGGATCCGTTCGTTGCTTTTTTAATAGACGATCCAACAAAAATTATAGGTTTGGTTTCTCTAGTTGACACTTTATTACTATCGAATCCTAGACCTACTTTATAACTAGATGACTTTTGATTATCTAACATTTCTCTTAGTGAATTAGCGCTTTTATTAAATTTTACAAACTTAGCTTGAGTTTCCTTAAGTCTAACATTTTACAATTTGCGTTCTTGACATAACTTGCACGCTGGTATGTGCTTAAATACACATACCTTTTACCTTTAAAAACGAGCTAAAATAACCAAAAACGGACTTAAAATGCCAAATATATGCTTGTTTTGCTAACTGTGTTGTGCAGGAACAGATAACCAAGAAAAGGACGAAAAACAAAGCCAAAACGAAAAAAAACTGGACTCGGAATGGAAAAGACTGTGAAAGACAAAGCTAAATCGAAGCCGGAAAGTCAATCAAGTCAAAAAGTCAACAGAAAAGTCAACTGGTCAAAGTCAAAGTCAACCTCGGGGCCAAAGTCAAAGAAATATAAGTTTAGGGGCTAAAATTGCCAAACCCTAAACTTATATAAAAAGAAGAAAAGAGGAAAAGAAAAGAGAAGGGCTTATTTTGCAATTTGCTCATGTTTTTGGGAAATCGCCAATGAGATGACTTGGATCACCGCATCTAAAACATTTCCGGTCACTCTTTCCTTTCTTGTCATCTCTTTGTTGGAATGATTTCCTTTCTTTCTCTTTGGTGCAAACAAATTTACCCTTTCTTCTAAAGAACTTTTTAAAGTTCCTTACGGCCATAGCATATTCTTCGTCATCGCTTTCGGATGTCGAACTTTCATCATCACTAGACTCTTTCTTAGCTTTTAAGGCGATGGACTTAATTCATTCCTTTTTGCCTTTATAAATTTTGGAATCTTTTTTCATGACAACTTCGCTAAAACACACATCATTTATACCCCGGAAAATGCTAATTAACGGACTAAAACACTAAAATATGGATAAATATGTTGCAAATATGTTTGTATTGTGTTTTTATGTCTTATGGTATAAAGGTTTGGGAAAACAAAGCAAAAACGGTAATTTTCGGGTGACTTTCTACGAGGTTCAAACAAAGTTGTTAATATTCCACGATCACTCCATTGGAAAGAGCACAAAATTTCGAGTCTATCAGTACCTTATTTTCCCCGTGAACCTTTCTTATTTGAACCCTACGAGCCCATTTTGAACCTTTCTTATTAATTGGCCCAGACAGGCTTTAAAAGGGCTTAATATATTAAAATTTCGCATGATATTACTTGTACATCCCTTAAGCAATGAAGCTAGAGTTCTAGTTCGATTTAACCTTTGATGCAAAAATGGGGTTTTTATTTTTCCTCATGCCACATGGCACTCTTGAGTAGTCCACGTGGGACCCGACCTGACCCGAACCCGAACCCAAACCCGAACCCTGACCGTACCAGAACCATGTCTCCCGATAAATACACGCCTAAATAAATAACAATAATCCCCTTTTTAACTTATGACCCCTCACATCAAACAAGAACAGAAAATGTCCATTAAGAAGGTTCAAAAATCATTTATTTCGAAAGCGCCCCCGTTTTAACCACTTATTCATTAAAAGATAAAAACTAAGATAAGAATTAAATAACATTATTTAAAAGGCTTTAAGAACGGGAGTTCGTCATCCTTGATTTTATCAATCCCCAAACTAAGCTTACATTAAAATACGTTCTATAATATAGATGAGTTGACTAACACTCTCATAATTGCTAATTGTGTAAACGCGTCTACTTTTCGCTCCCTTATTCCTAAATCCTCGAAGGATTTTTTTATTATTATTGATGACAAATAAATTATGTCCTTATTATTATAAAGGTGCCCGGTTTAGACCATAATTAGTTTGAAATCCTTTCCTAAAGAGACGATATGGGAGGAATATGGTCACAATTAAAGGTTCTAATTTTGATGATTTTTAGGGTTATTACCTTTTTATTTCATCTAAAACAACTCAACTACGAGTCCAGAGATGGAGAGGCTTTATTTAGATAACCCCAGAGTTGAAATTTGGCTTTATTCTTATTATTATTGGAACATTATTAAACCTCGGTCCTTTAAACAACTGCCACATCGGTATGCGAGCCGACCATGGTCCAGGAGTCTTATTTCGACCTCGGTGATCCTCGACCTTTTTGAAGGCTGCAACATCGGTTGTGAGCCGGCAAGATGCAGCAAACTTTTATCAGTCTCAGATTATTATTCTTACTATGGGCTTTCTTTTGAAGACTGCCACATCGGTTGTGAGCCGGCAAGAGGCAGTAAACTTTTATCAGCCCACGGTTTTTATTATTATTACCTCCACCCTTTAAACGACTACCACCTCGGTTGTGAGCCGGCAAGAGGTAGTGGTCTTATTTTGGCTTTGGTTTATTACATAATTATTATTATAGCCAAATTTCAAGTCCTGTGGTATTTTAATCACGATGGATTTTATCACCAAGCTTCCTAAGTCGTCATAAGGTTTTGACACCATCTGGGTGATTGTGGATCGACTCACAAAGTCAGCTCACTTCTTGCCAATAAGGGAAAATGATCCATTAGACAAGTTGGCAAAGTTGTATCTGAACAGGATAGTAGCAAGACACGGAATACCTGTTTCAATCATCTGTGATCGTGATGGGAGGTTCACATCAAACTTTTAGAAATCATTTCAGAAAGCTTTTGGTACAGAACTGAGTATGAGCACTGCATATCATCCGGAAACTAACGGACAGAGCGAGAGGACTATTCAAACTCTCGAGGACATACTACGTGCTTGCGTGATCGATTTTAGAAAGGGCTAGGTTAAGCATCTGTCATTAGCCAAATTTTTGTATAACAACAGTTATCACGCTAGCATAAAGGCCGCACCTTATGAGGCACTTTATGGCCAAAAATGTTGATCACCTGTGTGCTGGGCTGAAGTTGGAGAAGCTCAACTTACTGGTCCGGAAATGATCCAAGAAACAACGGAAAAGATCGTCCTGGTCAAGCAGAGAATTCAAGCTGCTCAGGATCGACAAAAGAGCTACGCTGATTTGAAGCGAAAGTCAATGGAGTTTGAAGTTGGGGATAGGTTTATGCTCAAGGTGACCCTGGTGCCAATAGAAGCTTTATATCTTCTGTGTTTAGTTCCCTGATTGACATCGTCCAAACTTCATTAGAAAATAATTATGATGTGGAATTAGCTGACGGGAAAATAGTCAAGGTAGACACTATTATGCGGGGTTGCACTTTAAATTTCTTAAACCATCCGTTCAACATAGATCTAATGCTCGTAGAACTGGGTATCGTTGGTAGGAATTCACGTTGACGATAAGCTTCAGTTTGTGGAAGAGCCCGTCGAAATTATGGAACGGGAGATCAAACGATTAAAGCGAAGCCGGATACCATTCGTTAAGGTTCACTGGGAACTCTAGTAGGCGGTTCTCGGGTTAACCTGGGCGGACCGTGAAGATTTCCGTTCAATCAGAAATTTACCCATAGCTTTTCATAAACCGGGCTTCGTCATCCACTACAAGGTCTTAAGCTTTTAGGACAAAGCTCTTTTAACGGAATTTCTCAATTTCAGGTCATTTTACAACTCATATTATTCGTCACTATTTATTTTGGCTTCGATACTGCGTTTTACTTTATTTTAACTTTTGAAGCAGAAATCGCGGTAGACTAGAAATAGATCATGTAAGTAAAATGGTCAGTAATAAATTTAAGGTTTTACATGACCATTCAATGTGTTACTATAATTTTTAAGAAATTTAATAATGACTGTTGTGATATTGTAATTTTATTGGGTTCCCGTGAAAGCTTACGTTTTCGCAATATAAATAATTCTATTTTCAACGACCCGGGAATATACTAGATCAAACCAACCGCCATTGGTAAACACTTTTAAACACAAAATTTATTCGAAACCTTGTGTTATTAAGCCATTATGGTGCCGAATATGCGGCACATAAGCTAAATCTATGCCCAACATTCTTATGTGATCAAAAGGAGCTTAACATGAGGCAACGCCATTGGCTTGAATTGCTAAGTGACTACGATTGTGACATTCGTTATCATCTAGGGAAGGCAAACATAGTGGCTGATACATTAAGCCGTAAGGAGTGGATTAAGCCCCTGTGGGTTTAAGCCTTGGTTAAGACTATTGGTTTGGATCTTCCCAAATGAATTTTAGAAGCTCAGATCGAAGCCCAGAAACCAGAGAATCTTATGAATGAAGATATAGGCAATATGATCAGAAATGATATACCCAAGGAAAGGTTGGAACCACGCGCCAACGAAACTTTATGTTTACACGACAGGAGTTGGTTACCTTGCTATGGAGATTTAAGATCGATGATTATGCACGAATCTCACAAGTTCAAATACTCCATCCATCCCGGTTCCGAAAAGATGTACCAAGATGTGAAGAAACTGTATTGGTGGCCAAAATGAAGGCTGACATCGCCGCTTATGTTAGCAAGTGCTTGACGTGTGCGAGGGTCAAGGCCGAACACCAAAGGCCATCAGGGTTGTTAGTACAACCAGCGATACCCGAATGGAAGTGGGATAATATCACGATGGATTTTATCACTAAACTTTCTAAGTCATCACAAGGTTTTGACACCATCTGGGTGATTGTGGATCGACTTACAAAATTTCTCACTTCTTGCCAATAAGGGAGAATGATCCATTGGACAAGTTGGTAAGGTTGTAGCTGAACATGATAGTAGCAAGACACGGGATACCTGCTTTGATTATCTGTGATCGTGATGGGAGATTCACATCCTCTTTCTAGAAATGATTTCAGAAAGCTTTGGGTACAGATATAAGTATGAGTACTGCGTATCATCCAGAAACTGACAGCCAGAGTGAGAGGACTATTCAAACTCCAGAGGACATGCTACGTGCTTGCGTGATCGATTTAGGCAAAGGCTGGGTTAAACATTTGCCATTGGCCGAGTTTTCATACAACAACAGTTATCACGCTAGCATAAAGGCCGCACCTTATGAGGTACTGTATGGTCAAAAATATCGATCATCGATGTGCTGGGCCGAAGTTGGGGAAGCCCAACTGACTGGTCTGGAATTGATCCAAGAAACAACGGAAAAGACCGTCCTGATCAAGCAAAGGATGCAATCTGCTCAGGATCGACAAAAGAGCTACGCTAATCAGAAGTGAAAGCTGATGGAGTTCGAAGTTAGGGATAGGGTTACGCTCAAGGTATCACCTTGGAAAGGGGTTGTACGGTTTGGTAAGCGGGGCAAGCTGAACCTGAGATATGTCAGACCTTTTAAGGTGTTAGCCAAAGTTGGGAAAGTTACCTACAAGCTGGAACTTCCCCAAGAGTTGAGCAGAGTTCATCATACTTTCCATATGTCTAATCTGAATAAATGTTACGCTGATGAACCACTAGTCATGCCATTAGAAGGAATTCACGTTGACGATAAGCTCCAGTTGGTGGGAGAGCCCCTTTGAAATCATGGAACAGAAGATCAAACGATTGAAACAAAGCCGGATACCATTGGTTAAGGCTCGATGGAACTCTAGGAGGGGTCCTGAGTTCACCTGGGAATGTGAAGATTCATTCAAACAGAAATACCCATAGCTCTTCACAAACCGGACTTCGTCATCTACTACAAGGTCTTAAGCTTTGAGGACAAAGCTCTTTTAATGGGTGGAGACTGTAACATTTCTCAATTTCAGGTCATTTTACGACTCCTATTATTCGTCACTATTTATTTTGGTCCGATACGTGTTTACTTTTAAATTAACTTTAAGCTAAATCGCATAGACTATAAATAATCATTTAATGTAAACGGTCATCAAATAAATTAAGGTTTACATCAACCAAGTGGTATATAATTATTAAGAAAATAATTATTAACTTTGTGTATTTTTATTTTTATTGGTCACGTAAAAGGCTTACATTTCATAATAAAATACATTTAGATACACCACAGAAGTACCTAGACTTACCTAGACTCAAACCAATACCCACTCTTAAACCTTAAACACAAAAATTAAATCAATTCTTGTGTTAATACCTACTAGGGCCGAATAATAGGCACTAAACCAACTAGAAATCCTTAAAAGATCTTGCTAAGTACATGTACAACCTATGCTTAATTAAGACTTGTACTTAATGTCCCTAGATAAGCTAACATACAATGGATAATAATCACATTGGATCTCTTCTTGCTCTTGTATACCCGTGACATATACCACACATACATATACCATAAGATTTGTCAAATCTCAAGTATCTTGTACCATGGATATGGTAATTAATAGATGTACTAGGGAGGTACTTAGGAGCTTAATACACATTATGCAAAGATAACTCATAATCTCCTTTTGCTCCTTGCCTTCACTCGTCACACACATAATCTAACAACATGAGATCTTCCTAAATCTTATACAACATAGGGCAATTAAAGAGTGTACTAGGTGGTTTAAGACAAAACTATGTCTTGTTAACAATAAACCTAAAAACCGCCAGTTATGGCATTGGATTAGGACTTGGTGTAGAAACTAGTTAGTTACTAGACAATGTGCCTATATAAGCAAGCCTCTACTAAGCCATTCATTCTTTACACACACCTTACAACTCATTAGCAAAAACCATCCTTTTTTTCTTTCCTTGTTTTGGGTATCATCACAGTCGAGAACACACACCCTCATAGACTCAACACCACTCTTAATCAAACCACTTAGGTTAGCTTCTAGTTATCAATAAAGCTAGGGTTGATCGTATAAGGGTTTGGAAGACAAGAAAGTTACGAGTATAAGCAAGGAAGTGGGTTAATTATTCGGGTTTGAGCACAACCTTCACGACACCAACAAGACGCTAGGACTCCTTGTAAGCCCTTTGGTCTATGTTTTTCTTGTCTAACTTACGTTCGTATATGTATAGAACGCATATAATATGTGATTTCAAGCTAGACATGGGTCGTGCCTAGCATGGCACGACCCATGTATTTGTGTAGTACTAAGTACAACATGTATGACTTGTGTGGTGATTTAGAAGCCATAAGGCAAGTAACAAGAAACTTATGTATAAACTTGGACGTTTAAACCTAACATGCATACGTAAAATATAAGCCGAGGGCTTGGTAAAATGTTTTAGAAACGTTTTAGAAAGAAAACATGTATATGTCACGTATAATAAATACTTAACAAACTCGTTTTGCTCATAAAGGGAATGTACACTATGATATACACGAATTAGGGTTACTAAGAACTTATTAGATCGAGTTTAGATCATGATGCATGAGTAACCAAGACCCTAGAAGGATGACGAGCTCATACAAGCTTGTAGAAGCTTGATGAGCCACGTGTTAGACACAAGACTCATCTAAGATGGGTGTGGAGCACGTTAGTATGCTAAACATGATTAAGTAATGCTTAACGAGTGCTTAACGTGCTAGACAAAAGGTTAAAACCCCTAGGAACCAACTACTAATATGAAACTTAGACGGTACTTTAATGGGCTTGGTTAGGGCCCATCACCGTGACCAACGAAGCTAATAGGTCACAAATAAGATTTGACATTTATTTGCTGAGCTTAAACAACTTATAGGGACATCTAATTTACGTTAGAAGAAAAGTAATGGACTTAAGGAAGTATACTAAAAGCTTAAAATGCCTAACGGGTTTGTAATGGGCCCAAAAGCCCATTACCGAGGCTTAATAGCTTATTGAACGAGCCACACAATAAAAATAGCTTAAACAGATTCTATGAGTGCTTATTGAGATAAGAAAATAAGTTGGATCATATGAGAAACCTAAATGGACCTTTTAAAAACAATTCGGGTTAAGGTTAATGGGCTAACAAGCCCAACAAACTCGAATAGGCTCAAATAAGCTCACCCGAGCTTATTTTTCAGCCAAACCGAATTATTGAGCTTAAATAAGCTTAATGAGGGCTTATGTACCTTTGGAAACTAAATTGGACCTATAAATTGCTTATTGGACCTTAACGGGCCCAATAAGGTCCTATAAGCATAAATAAGCTCATCCGAGCTTATTTATAAGCTGACCCAGCTTATATGGCTTATTGGAGCTTAATAAGACCCATTGTCACTTGTTAGAACCTAATTGGACTTAAAATACGATTTTTACAAGTTAAAGGGCTAAAAGTGATGGTCTTTTTTTGAATGAAGTTCTCGGCTGATTCTTTCTCAGTATGGTTCGTCGGTTACTGATTGAGGAAATTCAAAGCCAGCTATGTTTAGTATCGGAGATGAGCGTGCCCCCGGGCCGGATGGGTTCTCGTCGGCTTTTTTCAAAAAAGGATGGGATATTGTCGGTTTGGACGTTTGTCATGCTATTAGAGATTTCTTTATTAATGGCATTGTTATTGAAGGAGATCATATACCTTTATTGCTCTTATCCCTAAGGTTTACTACTCCTCTCAAAATCAATGATTATCGTCCTATTTCTTGCTGCAATGTCATTTATAAATGTATTAGTAAGATTCTTACTAATCGTATTATAGATGGGATTAAAGAGGTGGTTAGTGATAATCAGTCTGCTTTTGTTCCGGGTAGGCGTATTTCGGATAACATTCTTATAACTCAGGAGCTTATGCATAATTATCATCGTAATAGAGGTCCTCCTAGATGTGCGTTTAAGATTGACATCCAAAAACATTGATACAGATGGATTGGCGGTCTTGGGCTGTGTTCTAAATGTTTTGGATTCCATCCTATTTTGATTAAGTGGATCATGGGCTTGTGTCACTTCCACTTCTTTCTCTTTGAATCTTAATGGTGATATTCTTGGCTTCTTTAAAGGGAAAAGGGGCTTGAGGCAAGGAGATCCATTATCTCCCTATCTTTTTACTCTTATTATGGAGGTGTTAACCTTGATGATTAAAAGAAGAGTAAATTTGTCAGGTGTATTTCGTTACCATAAGCATTGTGAGGAGCTTCAGCTTGTTAACGTATGTTTTGCAGATGATCTCTTTATATTTGCTCGTGGGGACTTAGACTTCTGCCGTGTATTTTGGCGTCCCTTGTGAGTTCAAGCCGTACTTCGGGGTTGGTCCGGCATTCCAAAGAGCACGGCGTTCTTTTGTAATGTTCCTAATCATGTCAAGATATCTATTCTTAACATAATGCCGTTTGCTGAAGGTAATCTCCCGGTTAAATACCTTGGAGTTCCCCTTATTTCTTCGAGGCTTCTTAATAAGGATTGTAAAGTTCTTGTTGAGGAAGGCTAAGAATTGGATTGATTGATTGAAGAACAAATCTCTTTTCTTAGGTGGTAGGCTGCAACTTTGTAAATCGGTTATCTCTTCTTTGCACGTTTATTGGGCATCGGTCCTCATCATTCCTAAAGGTATTATTTTTGATATTCAAAACCTTATACGTGGTTTCCTTTGGTGTAATGGGGAATATAAGAGAGGGAAGGCCAAGGTTGCATGGGGATGAACATTTGTCCTTCCTAAAAGTGAAGGTGGTCTTGGCCTGCGTGTTTGGGATCTGTTTAATCTGGCTTGATGACCACACACATTTGGAATATTGGTTTCTAACAAAGAGTTCTCTTTGGGTGCGTTTGGATTCACACTCATAAACTTAGAAAATCGGTCCTTTTGGTTCTTCTATTAAAGATTAATGTTAGTTGGGGCATGGTTAAAGTTCTACTACTCGGGTGCTTGTTCGTCCATTCTTTTCGGTTAAACTCGGTAATGGGCATGATACATCGGTGTGGCATGATAGTTGGTGTTCTCATTGTCCGTTAAGCCGTTTGATCTCTCCTCGGGTTCATTTTTTGTGAGGGATTTTTTAACAATCAAGATATGGTGGCTGGACTTTGTGATTAATAAACGTTTGGATGTGGCCTCAAGCCTGGGATTGCCAAAAGCTCCATATTGAACTCATTCAGCCCCGAATCTCGATGGTGAATACTATGGGATTGGAGTTCGTTGGTGAGACGCTTAATGGTGTATCTCTGACTTTTTCTGTTTAGCCGTGCTTGGGAGGCATTTTGGACTCGTGGTAATGAAGTCAATTGGTTCAGATTTGTGTGGTCCCCATTCAATTCCTCGTCATCGTTTCATTTGTGGTTGGTAATGCGGAGTAGTCTTAAGACCCAGGATAAGCTGAGGCAATGGGATGTTGGTATTAATACCGACTTGAACCTGCTTCGGTGCTCTCTCTGTAACACTCAAAGTGTTCTCATGCTACATTATTTTTTGAGTGACCATATTCATCTAAGGTTGGATTTTATAGTGCGTCATTAGTGGTATGGAGTTAAGTGCCATCCGATTCTTTATGATATTGTGCTCATCTCAGTCTATGGCAAACTAGAGCAGGGCTAGAAGCATTTTGGTAAACTTATTTGGCCTGCTTCCTCTTTTTTTGTGTGGTGGAATGTAATAACTCTTTGTTTGTTTAAGGAATGTTAACCGAACTCCAGAAGAGTTAAGGGATGTTTCATGGTAACGGTTTCGCTTCAAGCTTTATCGTTTAAATTCAAGAAACTCGGCTAGGTGATCAGTTTGCTATCGTTGGAAGATGGCCAGATTCTTTAGCTCTTTGTGTGCTAATTGTTATATGATGTGTATGTCTTATTGTGGCTAATTGAGCTTTTCGGCTAGGAAGATTTGCAAAGGGAGGATTCGGGGCGTATTTCTAGTTTTTTATGTATTTCATTTGGGGCATGTCCCATTTGAGTTAGTGGTAGTTCAAGCTTGTGCTTGAGGTTAATGTGGTATTTCAGCCACATTCCATTGTTCTTAAACGTTATTGTGATTAATATACTTTACCGGGGTAACCCTTTACCCAAAAAAAAAAGGGCTAAAAGTGTCAATTTGTAAACTAGAGGGTTAAAACTGTCAAAAACTATTTTAAAATGGTCTATGGGCTATTTCTGTCATTTCTGAAACTTAAGGGGGTTGTTTAAAAGTATAAGGACCAAAAGTGTACTTTCCTTATATTGAAGGACTAAATGTATAAATGTGGAAACCCAAAATGGTTTTAACATTAAATATTATATTTTCATAAACATAGGGACTATATTCGTAAATATAGAGAACCAAAGGGTATATCATGAACGAAAGTGATTTCACTAAACACTTAACGAATTGGACGAGTTATAATACTATTCGAATATTATAAGAATTAAATCCCGACTTAATAAATATGAATATTTATTAATAACGTTTATACATATACTTGCACGTGAGTAACCGTATACCTTCCCAAGAGCCATTGGGTAAAAAACAACATGCAATATGCATGTGCACAACATACAAGTGATAACAGTATATATAAACTAGCAATTTATTGTAATTTATGCATTAAGTCGTTAGCCTAAACTTGTAGACTAAGACTGGCCGTATTTACTTAGGTATTTTGATGGTGTGATTCTTTTACTGGACTATAATAATCATTTTCAGAGACTTACATACTAGGTGAGTTCATAGCCCATGTTTTATAATTATTTAAATGATTTACATCTTTGGGGTGAGAACATGCTTTGTTTTACAAATTGGACGCAAGTGTACATTTTATACTATGATTACGTGTTTGCCTAAGTAGCGATAACCCACTGAGCCCTTTATCATGAACTGTCAATTACTAGATTGTGAGCGTGAATGTTATAAATAGATCTATTTGGGATTGACATCCCTGTTTGGGTGAGTAGCGCTCACTGTGCCGGGTTGCCGGACAACAAACGTATACCATGTCGGATTTGGGATGTTGCGGGTTAGAACATCATTCACGGGCATTTATTGGCAATTTATTGCATTCATACATGTCGAGCTTCAGTGTCATGAGCTTAGGAAAACGTAATTACTTTTTATGATGTTTGCATCTGTTGCTTAATCATACACTTGGAAATCTTGCGGTCCTACTATTGATTTACATAAACCTATGAATTCACCAACTTTATGTTGACGTTTTAAGCATGTTTTCTCAGGTCAATAAGGCACGAGGTGCTCAGATACATTGGGGGTCACTTTTGGAGAAAGTCAATACTAAAGATTTGGGTCGTATTACATTTTGGGAACATTTGTTATAAACCGAAATCTTTACCTTTATTGTCGAACAATTTGAAGCCATGAGCTTATGTAATGAACAAGTATTTTGTTAATCCAATGTATCTTTTTAAAACGACACGTTTAGTAGTCATTCTCATATCTTGTGCTATTGATCTATGAAGTAACGCCCTCGGATATTCAACATTCCGCTGCTACCCAGATTTGGGGGTGTTACACTTAGAATGGAACATTGGCCTCAATGTTCAAAAGCATCGGGTTTTACCCCCACAATTAGGAACGAAAAAGGCAAATGCAAAAAATTCCAAGTATGAAAGGGGAAACACAATATATATACATGATCAGGATTGAGGATTCCAAAATAAGCAGAAGATCGAAGACAGGGCGATTGGAGGATTGAAAACAAGTACGGGTCTTCATGATCTTAAGGAATCCTGCAAAAACAGAACTACATACCATAGAAAGAAGCACACCCCCACACTTGGGCTATAAAATCACACATTTATTTATTAAGAAAAATAGAAAGAAGAAAAGACACGGGTTGCCATTTTGATAATTCGTTTATAACACGTATCAAACAAATAACCCTCAAATGTATATAATATATAAAATACATATACGTATACGTAAGCTAAGTATCATACAAATTACTCTTAGGAAAGAATAATAAGTAATCAACACGGGTATCGTTCTCCTCGGTGAGAGGTGAATGGAAATTCACGTTTTTGTCGGGAATCGAGCTTGACTGTGATTTAAGATTTGATTTTGGATTCTAATTCTAATAACACAAATGGAAAGCAAATAAAAGCACAAAAATCTTAGCAATATAGGCAATTAAAACATTACGATAACGGGAATTTAAAACCGAGACTCAAAACCTAATTTATCAAATTATAACCCTAAAAATGCAAATTTAATTTCTAAAGGTCCTAAATGACTAAAAATAACTTTAGAAAAAAGATTTATATTTTTTTGATTTTTATTTTATTTATTATGAATTAAACACATATTTAATCTAAATAAAATATTAAAAATAGTAAACTAATTTATAAAAATCCAGGAAAATTACTGAAAATACTTTAAGCTATAACTAATCTAAGAAAAATAAGAACTGGAAATAAGCTATACTAATAGGCTGCTAAATAAGCAATATAAGCCTACTAAGTAAAACTGCTAAAATGGTATAAAACTAAACTGGCCTAAGGGTCTAACAGAACAGACCCAAGGGCGCAGTTGGTTGTGGTGTGTGTGTTAAAAGTGTTGGGAGTTAAGGTAGATGTCCCGTGTTCGAGCCTGGGACTTCCCTATACTCCCAACATTTTTTTTTGGTAAAGGGTTTCCCTGGTAAATGTATTACACCAAAAATCGTTGAAGTACAAATAGGATAAGGGTGACGTCCCTTATCTTAGTCCGACATGGACACTTACAAACACCTAAGTGTTACTAACCTAACACCCTACATAAGAAAGACAAGTCAATCTTATGACAAACAAAGGAAAGTAAATTACATACTTCCTACTACAACTATGTATGCAGATAGTATATTGATCAATAGACCAAATTGCTCCAACATTTTTATTTTGCACTTTTAATTTTTGGAAAAGCTTTTAAGCATGAAAATAAGCAACTTTTGAAAAATGACTTTTTCTTAAAACCTTAAATAAGCACAGAAATAAGCAATAAAAAACCTCAGAATAACTAAAAAGCTTTAGAGCTTTTTAGTTTTTGACAGATTAAGCTATACGACACAATAAGCTAACTCAAAGACCAATAAGCTAGAAACAGATTAAAGCTTAGACCTAATAAGCATTATTAACTAGAAATAAGCAAAATGAAATAAGTTGAAAACATAAAAAGGCAAGTAGACAGATTGCTAAAAAAACTAAAGAGGACATTTTAAGAGATTTTTGACACACTTTAAGCTAGATTTAAGACCAATTAAGCTAAAAGAAAAATCTAAGAAACCTAAAACAGATTAAGTTTAACACTCATAGAACACAAATAAGCTAAAATTTAGTTCATAAGCTAAACTTATAAGCTAGAAAAAGATTATTAAAATGACAGCATACCCTACTTGGTCTTTTGGCTTTATGAGATAAATGACAGATTTCAAGCTAGCTTTTAAGACACATAAGCTATAGATATTAAGCTGAAAGATCAAAACAGATAAAGTACCATAGGCTAATGACATAAATAAGCAAAAATTAAGCAAATTACTTTGAGAAATAAGCTAGAAAAGAGAAGTTAAATATGACAGATTATACTACTATTTTTTTGATTTTTGGAATTTAAGTGACAGATTTGAAACTTAAAAATTAGACTCAATAAGCAAAAATTAAAGACTAAAAACTTAAGACAACTTACTACCTTGACTCAATAAGCAAAATTAAACTAAACTTAAGCTAATGTATCTACTAAAAACTTAAAGTAAAACAGATTGCTTAAATGGCAGGATCTACACTAGCAGGATTGAGAATTTGAAAAAACAAACTTCTAAACTTGACAAATCTATCTTTGAGCTTATAAAAACTTCTTTTAAGACTTAATTAAAGCTTATTAAACCTATTTTTGAACCTAAAAGCTACACAAGCATTCTTAACTAGGGTAAGATTGCTTGTGCCAAACACCCCTTTAAGATTATGAAAAGCTAAATTTAAACTAAAACAGACTTTAAAAAGCTTTAAGGTGCATTAACAGATTGAGAACTAAGATAATAAAAAGCAAATAAGCAAAAATATATGATAAATAAGCATTTATCAAAAAGCTAAACTAAATAAGCTACTTTAGCTATTTTTGGACAATATTAATGAAATCTCAAATCAAACAATATTAAAACAATAAACTAGATGCAATAAGCTAACAACAGACTAAATAAGCATAAATAAGCAAAGCATAAGCAGAAATAAGCAGTAAATAAGCAAATGAAATTAGCAAAACAGAAATAAAGCTAAAAATGGCAAAATGGACTTACATTGTTCCCTTGCTCAAAACAGGGATAATAAATGCTCAAAAGAGCTTATCAACAAGCTCTAGCTTGTTTGCACATGCTTGTTGGGCTCCTATAAAGGACCCATCCCAATCTGGCTTATCTTCCAAGTTAAGCTAAGGTGTTTTGAGAGAGTTTGAAATGATTAGCTCACTTAGTTAAGCTTTAGAGAGCTTAACTGAGTGAGGAATAGCTTATTAGGTAACAAAAGAGCTAAATGAGCTTATTAGCTTATATCAAAACACATTTAAACCGTAGTTGCTTAAAGGTAAAACAAAATTTAAGACACAATATAAATGAAATTTAAATTTTATTAAAACTAAAAGTGATTACAAGCTTTTGAAAAGTAAATTACATCAAATTAAATGATAATATGATGGATATAAGCTGATTAAGCAATCACACTAATCGCCCCCCTTATTCAAATCCTACAACTAGTTGTAGGATATCTATTCCTGTGTGATTGCATCCCCTTTAATAGTGATGGAGTGAAGCTTTCTAGCCTTTGTGACGCTCCCCCATCTTTAATCTAACCTTAGATCAATTCAAATCCATCTGAGCCCTTGATTATAAGCCACGTCCATTCACCAATCATATAACTCCGGATCGCCAGCGTGTCAATGAGGTGTCAGGGTTGTCAGACTCTTCTAGAAGATAAGCGTATGTGTGGGTGAGAGGGATTTACCATGCTTGTGTGTTTTTTTGCTCTGTGTAAAAGTGTAGGAGGGAAAGGTTAGAAAGATGTACTGTAATACATCTTTTTGACCCGTGTTTATTTAATTTGACTTTGACCATGTTTGACTTGGGCTTGGTTTATGGTTTTGGGCCTGGATTTTGGGATAAGTTAGCATTTGGACTTTTGGTATTTGTAAAACTTAGGTTTTATAAGGATAATCCTTATTGGGCTGACCCGGCCCATTAAAATAGGTACGGGTTGGCCCATTAAAGATAAATACGCCTTTGGCTTCGTTTTCTTGCACTCTTCCTATTCTCGTGCTTGGTTTTGTCCGTTTTGCTTCATTTTCGTCCATTTTTGACATATTCGTTACCTGCAAGACATAAATCACAAAACACACACATATACAATGCATTTTTTTATCTGTTTTTGGTCATTATTGGTCTTTTTAGCTTGTTTTAATAGGTAAAAGGTATGTGTATTTAAGCACATACCAAAATCCCTCATACTAAACTATTGTCGTGTCCTCACGCAATGTCATAAACACACTTAGAAAACCAAAAATTTTAACCCCCTTAGACTAATTACCTCGAAAAGTAGCTAAGTGTTCATCTAAGGGGATTAAGAAATCACTAGTTTTGAAAAGCCCCCAGTTTTTCCAATTTTATGCATTTATTATTATTATTCATACGTTTCCTCAACTTTCAGGAACAATAAATATAAAAGGATAAATTCATGTCCATTGTTTTTCACACCCGCACCAACAAGACGTAAAAATGAAATCATTGTTAAATACAAGTTAAGATACTAACACTACTCATAATTGCTAATTGTGGATGCATAGCTACTTTCCGCTCCCTTATTCCTAAATCCTCTAAAGATTTTATTTATATTATTAGGGACAAATAAATTAATGTCTTATTTACATGAAGTAAAACCCGGTTTAGACCATAATTAGTTTGAAATCCTTTCCTAAAGAGACGATGTGGTGAGAAGAAGGTCCACATTAAGGTTCTAATTTCGCATGATTTAGGGGTTATCCTTTTTAGATAACCCCGGAGTTGAAATTTGCCTTTTTTATTATTATTATTGCAATATTATTAAACCTCGGTCCTTTAAACAACTGCAACATCGGTATGCGAGCCGACCATGGTCCAGGAGTCTTATTTTGACCTCGGTAAATTCCTTGACCTTTTAAAAGACTGCAACATCGGTTGTGAGCCGGCAAGATGCAGCAAATTTTTATCAGTCTCGGATTATTATTACTATGTGCCTTATTTAGAAGACTGCCACATCGGTTGTGAGCCAGCAAGAGGCAGTAAACTTTTATCAGCCCACAGTTTTTATTAATATTATTACCTCCACCCTTTAAACGACTACCACATCGGTTATGAGCCGGCAAGAGGTAGTGGTCTTATTTCGGCTTCGGTTTATTACATAACATTATTATTATTATAGCCAAATTTCAAGTCCTGTGGTCTTTTAACTACCTAGACAACGGTAGCGAGCCGTCAGGAATCGGTAGCCTATTTCCCCACAACACTGACAAAACCTCGATGTGTACCTTACTTTCACCAGAAGGAATCTCTACGAAGGGATCTAAACTAAGAATCGCAAAAACCAAAGCAACTTTATTTATTCAATAATATAACGTTTATTAAGCTGATGGGAGCAAAAAGCCACAATTAACCTCTATGAGCTCTAAAGAGATCCAACTACTCTATGTTTAGCATCTAACTTATATAAAACTCTATCATTTTCCATTCTTCACAAATTTAAAATCTTTATTAAAAAGATCCGCGAATGCTTAGTCTAATAAAAACAAGCTTAGCATATTTAAAGTCTATCATGGAAACTTGCAAACTCTTGGCTCTTTTCAAGCTAGAATTCACGTTTTAAAGCTTCTTATATAAAAGACTAACAAAAACTTAAATTTATATAAGTTAAGGGGCAAGCTAGAGCGCAACATGCTCGATCAAGTCAAAATTTATTCCTAGAAAGACAAAACTATGTATCAAAACACTTATTCTATTTTGAAAAAAAAAATAATTTTGGCATATTTTTGCTATTTTTGGTGAAAAAATGGGGTTACGTGAAGACAAGGCAAATGCAAGTAAGATCAAATAGAAAGATCCCCCCATACTAGAACTATACATTGTCCTCAATGTGAGACTGTCACCCCCATACTAATTTCAAGGCATAATCAAAATATTAACGGTTCTCTACGCAAATCTAAAGCCGTTTATTAATTATGCTAATAGATAAACATTAATCAATAAGATCTAGGATATCGGATTCTCATATATAAGCATGCGAAGGATTGAAGATCGAGTGAACGATGGACAAAACCACGAGCATGAGAGTCTTCAAAATCTGGGCAATCCTGGACATAAAAAAGCCAAAAAAATCTAAATCTTTTTTAGAAAATTTTCTTTTGTCATTTGAAAGGTTTAGAAACTAAGTTTGAATTTTTATGGTAAATATTTGCCTTAGCTAGTTTTTAGTTGCGCTTTTAGGATTCTCGTTTTGCGTTTTTAGTTTAAAATAGTTTTCCCTTAATTGTTTTTAAGTGTTTGCCTTAATTTTCCCATAGTTTTAGATAACCAATCAAAATCTTGTTTCATTCAAGCATCGATTCTCAAAACGATTCTTGACTTTCAATTGCAATCCTCGTTGAGGATAACGACCCGGGAATCATACTCCCGGATTACTACATTGAGAGATTTTTGATTTTTATCCTTATATTTATATATTTATAAGTATATTTTATATTTATATTTATATTTATATTTACAAAGGGTATAATCAAGTCTTGTCAATACTCTTCAAATCTTTATTATCAGGTTCATCTTTTAAGTTCTTCGGGTCATGATCTAAAAACACCTTAGGAGGGATATTAGGGATAGTGTCATTAATAAGCAAACTCTCAAGGTAGATTATATCGCCCTCCGAATCGTGATAACCGTTCTCAATATCCGTAGAAATATTCATATCTAGAAAAGCATCGATCTCATCAATTTTGCCTCCTGGGTCGAAACATTCATCCTCATTAGCATCGGAAAGAGGTGTGACAAGCAAAGTCGGCTCATCAAGGTTAGAAACATAAGAGTCCTTACTTTTGATGTCCTCTAACACCTCATCAAAAAGAGGATTTACGTCACTAGAGATATATTCATCATCGAATTCGAAAAGAGGGTTCGAGTAAATTTTAACATTATCTTCCGAAACGTCCTCATCGGATAGTGACTCGTCATCACTAGAGGTAAAATCATCATTTGAATCGAAGAGAGGGTTAGAGAAAGTCACGGATTTTCCCTCAGGAATTGTTAATTGGAGAGAAATCATTACACGTAGGTAAATCACACTTACTATCACTCCCGGATGTATCCTCGGACTCACTTGGGATTAGGACAAGGTCCTCAACACTAGACTTTATGAATTCGTCTGATTCCTTTTTAGGAATAGTGCTAAGATTCTCATCCCCCATGATGAGAGAGTCCTCGGGCTCCATAGTCGGTAAGACGGGTGTGATTGCAATAGACGGAGGAATTTGAGAAGTAATTTCATTCAAAGGAATAGTACTCTCCTCGTCATCATCGTCATAATTGTAAATAATATTAAAACATCGTGAAGGCTCGGGAGTATAAGTTCTAACATTAGCTGCCTGATCTTG